>CM055071.1:3265526-3410007 GCA_029204045.2 Tillandsia leiboldiana
TTTTATTTCTATCTTTCCATACATAACTTAAAAATGAAAAAGATTCTTCAAGAGTCTCAGATCCGAGAAGCACATATGATAAATACAGCCAAAGCCTAAGATTGTAGAGGAAATTAAGTGAAGTACTCGAGATACAAAGTATAAAAAGGTATCTAAGTGAAGTACTCGAGATACAAAGTATAAAAAGGTGTCTATAACTCCCCCCCCCCCCCCCCCCCTCCCTAACCTAGGGTTGCTAGGTGCGGAAGTAAAATCAACCCTTGTTCATACATGGATTTCTCGGGTACGAAATGAGCCACTTCAAAAAGATTCATTACTCTCGCCTAGAATACAATTAATGCGGCATGAACTACGTGAGCTCCAAGTAGTTTACCGAACAAATTGATAAGTCTGGTATTACCTACCAACCAAGCGAAACCGGTGGTTTCTTGGGGTCCGACTGGCCCGACCCATACGGGCCGGGTCGAGCAGTGACGAGCCATGTGCCTGCACCTCCGCCCCGGCCCGCCACGGGCCATGTTGGGTCAGACCGACGTGCCTTGAAAGGATGGCCTAGCACGGTCCGAATAAATGAAACAGGTCGGCCTGACACGGTACTACCGTAACCGTGCCGGACCACAGCCCGACCCGTTTTGCACCCCTAGCTGAGGCTGAGTCTAGATAATAGAGCTAGCGAGACAAATCTCATATTGCTGCACACTGACGAGAACGTTAAGCCTAAACACCCTAACAATCCTACATCCGATGGGAATAAGATAACTGAGGTTAAGCATTTTTGGTCATGGTTTGGACCCAACGAGTTATTATAACTAGTGGGCAGAACCGTTATAAATATTTTTGAGTGCCCTTTATAACTTATTAATATACTAAAAATTATATATAATATTTTTAAAATATGTGTATTAATTAATTAAATTATTTTATATTATAAGTGTTAGTATATATTAATATTAGAGTTGAGTTAGAATATATATAAATAATTATTGTTATTTACATATTTTTAACTTTTTTTTTCGCCTTCTGATTTACTACTATTCTATCTAGTCTTACTAAATCCCAGACATTCAAAGACTATAAACAATCGCTTGATTCGATAATAAGTTATTCTTATGTATTTCTGGTATAAATATAACTTTTGAGATAAGTAAAAATAAAATTAATTTTAAATTTAGATAAAATTTATATTATTTTAAGAAAAAAAAAATTATTTAGATGGTTCGATTGGAATAGTGTGGATAAAAGTAATTATAGTTTTAAAAATATTAGTTAGCTAATCAATATAAATATTAGTTATTATCGGATCGTTGGCGCTAACCATTAATCTAAAAACTCGAGCTAATAGAAATACGCAACTAATTCATTTAAAACATATATATACAGTTTTAACGGGTCTCGACCGAATTCAGTCTACCTAAACGTTGGATTTATTGTTGGGCATCTTGCCTTTAAGATCTATTGTAGACTGCAGCCCCACTCAACTTATAAGACTCACTTAATTCAACTTATTAGTTTTATGAGCCTATTGTCACGGGACAGAACCCGTGCCAATGGCTCCGATACTACTTGTCAGATAGTTGGCGTTAACTATTAATTACAAAACCTCGAGCTAATAGAAATACGCAATAAATTCACTTAAAGCGTAAAGACTCAGCGCCCACGGGTCTCGATTGGACTCGGCCTATCTGGACGTTGAATTTATTGTTGGGCTTCTTATCATTAGGTCAATTGTGAACCGTAGCTTTACTCAATTTATTAGACTCACCTAACTCAATTTATTAGACTCGCCCAACTCAATTTATTAGTCTTCTAAGTCTATTGTCATGGACAGAAAGTTTGACTAATTTTTAAGTCATAAATAAATAGCCAACAATGTTATTGCATAAACACACTAAATAATTATTTTTTAATTAGCTAATTAATTATAAATAATAAATTAATTACTCAAATAGTTAATTAAATAGTTATTAGAGTAATAAATTAAGTATTTAATTATTTATCTAGTTAATTAATAAATTAATTAATATATAATATATTAATTAATAATATTTTATTATTATTAAATTAATAGAGCAATTCTAGGATGATTTTTTTTTTTGAAAATAAAAAGGAGAATAAGAATCTTATCCCTTTATTCTACTTTCTTGAATCAAACAAAGTCTAAAATAAAGAAGTAAATAATAATAGTATTTTTTTAAAAAAAATAATATCAAAACTTTAAAAATACTTTATTTAGTTCTAGAGGTGCAAAATACTTATAGGGTCGTTTAGTTGCATGTTTTTACAACAACACTACAGTTACAAATGCATACAATCTCAATTCATATGTTTGATTTAATATAATTCAGTCTAACTACGGCAACAACAGCTGCACAAAAAAAATATCAAATATTACAGTTAAAACTACATTCAAATTAGTTGCAGTTCCAACTGCAGCAGCGGGTGAGAGATAGATTCATCCACTAATTAATAATAATAAATAATTAAATAGCTAAATAAATAAATAAATAATTTATATATATTTACTTATATATAGATAAATAAAAATATTTGTAAATAAATAAATACTAATAAAAAATTTAAAGCAATACTTAAATTTTTTTAAAAAATTAGTTTTATTTAAAATATAAAAATAGTTTTATTTTAAAATTTGTATAGAATGTGATTGTGTATGCTAACTTAATAAATTTTAATTAATTATAATTATTAAATTTGATAAAAAAATTACTAATAAATTTTAAATTTTGATTTATATATTAAAATGAGCAATGCTACATGTACACCCCGAAGGGGTGTACATCATACATCTCCATCATTTTAATGGTGGCGATATTTTTTACGGGTCACATCAAGTGACCCATCATCACACCCCCATCCTTAGATGGGTGGGGGTGTGAGATGTACACCCCTTACGGGTGTACACATAGCATTTTCCTATTAAAATTAAATAACTTGAAATTATGACGATTGATAAGTTAAAAATTTATTTAAATATAAAAATATTACATATATTCACTTATTTATTTATAAATAGTAAATTTAAATGATTAATAAAATTATATAATTATAATCGGCTCACCCGTTCAATAAAAAACAACGCGTGATTTTTTTTGTACGCTTCTCTTAATTAATATTTATTTTTTATATTTTATATATACAATTATCTATAAATACATAATTTTATAATATTAAAATTATATATAAATATATAATTTTATAATATATATAAAATAATATATAAATATAAAATTTTAATTAATAATTAAAATATCGCATAATTATTTTATATTTAGGAGAGGTAACCTGTTTTCTTTATCTAAAAAGTGATAGAATTTATAAAAATGTAATTACAGTAACTATTGAATAATAGGTTTGGATTGAAAAAAAAAAAAAAAAAAAAAAGAGTATTTTGATAATTTCATAATAGATTAAAAAAATTTAAATAATAAAAAAAAAGTAAATAAATAAAAACTCATTTTAAAAATATTGTAGCATAATTTATTAATAATATTAATACATATATACAAAGACAATATATATTCTCCACAAACTGCATCAGTGCCAATATTTTTCATATAATCGAATTGAATTGTTGGTCAATGGTGGAGTTTCTCCGTACTCCCCACCCCCTCCTTTACGCAGTCAAAGTCGCCCACAAATTAATTAACGATGGGCATCTCCACAAATGGATAACAAACTTTGGCTATTTTCTTTTGCCCAATACAAATTCGTCCAACGTGTTTCTACGTGCCTCCGCATTCATGTCCATGGAGATTGACTGAGAAGAAGCAAGGTCCTCTTTTTTTTTTTTTCTCTTTTTTTTTTTCTTTTAATGGAATTATTCCTCCTCACTTTATTTTTTTTTCACTTACCATTTGGTAACGGAATAAGACAATACTAGTTATATCATGAATAAATATAAAGTACGAAATTAGTGTAAAAAAACGTTTGGGATAGTTTCCGGAGTAAGAAATTTTGTGTTTAGTATGATAATGAGGAATAAGAGGAATAAAGAGATTTAGTTAGAGTAAATGATCTTTTTGCTCTCAAACTTTATTATGTCATAAAATTTATTAAATTCTAATTTCTTTATTTTAATTAATGGATTAAAACTTCACAAAAAATAAGATAAAATCAAAATCAAAATCAAATTATATTTTATTAAAATAATATTTAATTTAACATTTTATTTGCTCTAATTTTTTATAAAAATAGAAATATTCATCATATTTTTAGAAAAATATTTTTTTCATGAATAAAACTATATGCTATTTGTCTGCTATAAATTTTATATTACCTTCCTACTAATATACACAATTTAAATTTAATACTCAGTACCGAATGTAACTAACTAACATATCTATATATTTGTCATAAAGACACAACTGATTTTTTTCTGTTAAAACAATAATTCTAGGAGTAAATTTAAAAAGTAAAATATAACGGTATTTTACTGTTGGAACAGTAATTTTTTGTTATATAGAAATACCAATATTTTGATGTATTTAGGATAAAAAAAATATTCCCCTTATTATTCTTGATGCGTTTGGAATAAAAAAAATATTCTCCTTATCCAAAAGTACCCTTATGACTCGGTTACTAGGCTGGTATAAATTTGTTTGTAATTTTACTTTTTCAATATGCAGAAACTTTTTTTTTTTTCCTTTCTTCCGAATTAATTATTCCACTCCATATTATTCTATGAGTAATATTAGTGCTATATTTCAAAATAATATATATATATATATATATATATATATATATATATATATATATATATATATATATATATATATTACTCAAAAATTATTATTTTATTATTTATCATATTGATATTTTTATATTTTTATTAAAAATTATTTAAAATATTATAAAATTTGAGATGCTCTCTTTTTCAAAAAGATAGTACACAAATCATATTTTTTTTATTCTATTCCTACATTTATGACTCACCTACTAGTCCTATGTAAGCTTATTTGTAATCTTATCTTTTTCAAAAAGCAGCAGTTGACTGTGCTAAGGATATAATATAGTGACGGAATTAATTAAGGATAGTGACCGAATTAATTAAAAAAAAAAATACTAAGTATACATTTAATTTATTTTTGGGTGTACATCATACACCCTATTCTAGATATCCGTACGATGTACACTTAAAAATAGGTGGTGTAGAGATAGCATTTCTCTTAAAAAAAATAACTAATATAAAAAATAATAAAATGCTTAACAATTTAACTTCCCCAGCTTTTGTATTAATGTAAATTTTTTTAAAAAAAAACTTTCAAAGCCATTTAACTTTCAGTCAAACGAACAAGTAAAATTTAATTTTTATTTGAAATCTGTCACAAATAAATAAACAAGTCAGTTATTGATCTTTCTATTTTTTAAAAAAATTGATTGGATATTTGATGCATTCAAATTTTAAAATCAAAGTCAAAATATTGCTGAGTAGTTCAAATTAATTAGACAAATTAAAAAATTAGTTAGTAAAATTAAAATTTTAAAATACTAGATAAACAATTTAAAATAATCTATGACTGAAAATTTTTCAAAAAAAAAAAAAAGCTTGTCTTAAAACAGAGAAACACGTAGTGTAGAAACTTTTGAAAGTCCTATTTACTTTATTATTATTATTATTATTTTCAAGGCCTCATTACTTCACTCGGTAGTTAATTAGTTCACCTTCTAAATAAATAAAAAAATAATATCCTATTTTTTTTAAAAAAAAAAGAAAAAAAAAAAAGGAAGAGGAAATTTATAGTTCAAATAAGTTCTATAGTTTTTACCTAAAAAACACTTTCTCTGAACCATATTAAAGGGCATAAAACTTACACCATGTGATCCTAAAATCTTAAATTTTATTTTATATTTTTAGTATTAAAAAACTTAACAAGATAAGTTAGTAAAATCTTAATTTCTCTATATTAATTACATATAGAAAAAGTCAAAGAGCAGTCACATCATAAGGTTACGGTCAGTTCCAATTTCTTTCCTCTCTATATATATAATCTATATTTATATGTATACACATCACACATCCATCCCTAACTCTCTTTCGTAAGAAAAATAAAAAAAGAAAAGATGAAGGCCACGGTAACGAGTATGCTAATCTTTATAGCGGCGATCTTGGCATCGCCGTCTGGCCGCGCCCTCGCCCAGCAGTGCGGTAGCCAAGCCGGCGGCGCGACGTGTGCCAACGGTCTCTGCTGCAGCAAGTATGGCTACTGCGGAACCACTTCCGACTACTGCGGCGATGGCTGCCAGAGCCAGTGCGGCGGAGGCGGAGGCGGCGGCGGCGGTGTTGCATCGATCGTCAGCTCGGCACTGTTCGATCAGATGCTGAAGCACCGCAACGATAACTCGTGCCCGGCGCACGGGTTCTACACGTACAACGCATTCATCGCTGCAGCCAACTCGTTCAGCGGCTTCGGGACGACGGGGGACGTCGCCACGCAGAAGAGGGAGATCGCGGCGTTCCTCGCGGAGACGTCGCACGAGACCACGGGTGAATACGCTATTTGAAATTTTAAAATAATAACACGATACCAGAGTCAGTACTAAAATATTTTTAACTCGTGATCGAATATAGGTGGGTGGGCTACCGCACCGGACGGACCCTACGCATGGGGTTACTGTTTCCTACAAGAGCAAGGTGCCACGTCGGACTACTGTGTACAGAGTGCACAGTGGCCGTGCGCTCCGGGGAAGAAGTATTACGGCCGAGGGCCCATTCAAATCTCCTAGTACGTACACTCAAATTTGATCCCTGTTAATTTATTCATAGTTTGGATTATTTATAGGGTAACACGTTGAATCGACAAATATACAAATTTTAATAAAATATTTTTGACTCGTATTGTCTCAGCAACTACAACTACGGGCCGGCAGGGCGGGCTATCGGAGTGGACCTGCTCAACAACCCGGACTTGGTAGCCACGGACCCGACAATCTCGTTCAAGACCGCAATCTGGTTCTGGATGACCCCTCAGTCGCCCAAGCCATCGTGTCACGACGTGGCCACCGGTCGATGGACCCCCTCCGCCGCCGACAAATCTGCTGGTCGGCTACCAGGGTACGGCGTCATCACCAACATCATCAACGGCGGGCTCGAGTGCGGGCACGGGCCCGACAGCCGTGTCGCGGATCGGATCGGATTCTACAAGAGATACTGTGACATTCTCGGAGTCAGCTATGGGGATAACCTGGACTGCTACAACCAGAGGCCCTTTAGCTCTAGCTTAGCTTCTAGCTAGAGCTGGTTGAATATGACTTGTAATGAGACCAGTTTATTGTAATAAATAATAACCTGATGGAGAAAAATATGTAATAAATAAATAAGACGACATAATAGCAATGTTATGGCTATGCTATATATTGTAGTGCTATTACCAAACATGCAAATTTTACATTTTTTTTTATTAGTTTATTTTAAGAAACGTTTAATTACAATGCACACGCAGTAAGCAAAACATGTTCACTAAAAAATTAAGAAGAATTTATGGAAACTACACTACTGAGGCACTTGAAATCCCAAGCTAGATCATACCTCTATGCTTTAATTAATTTAGGGTTTAGGGTTCCATATATACGAATCAGGTCATTAAAAAATAATAATAATAATAATGGAGGCTTTCTAAACTCTATTTAGGCGTTTCATCTCTCATTTCAATAATAATGGAGGCTAATATTTTACTTGCTAGTACCAATAATTTGGATGGGTAAAATTTTGATACGAATATAATATAAATATAATTTGTATCATAAATTTTAAATTTGCCTAAAAATTTAGTTAAAATTAGGTTGGTTAATTATTCAGATACACAATTTATACGAAAATAATACGTTCGTCAATAAAAAAAAATTTGAGATAAAAAATTCGGCTATTAAATTAAATATTTTTTTTTAGATTTATAGTATTAGCATAAACCGTTATAATTTTTAAAAATAATTTAATCAGCCTATTTTAGAAACAAAAAAATATATTTATTTAGAAAAAAAAGGAAAAAATAGAAATAAAAATACAATTCTAAGATATTCCTTGTAAAAAAATAAAAAAACATTGGCTAATGGTTGAAAAATTAAAAAGAAACTAATTAGTAGATAAAGGAAAAAAATTAAATTAATCCAGAGTAAATATTAATTTCAGCTCATAAATCATCAAAACTATGAATTAATACAAAAATTTATAAAATCACAAATTTACAAAATCGATCACAACTCACAAATTGGTGTTGGCGAGAAAGATGACGAGCGGCACGCCGCCGGAAGGGGTTTTGATGGCGAGCGGCGAGTGACCTGGGAGGGTTCCGATCCAATGGTAATTTAGCAAGCGCACGCGGTCCGGCCGGGATGGGAGGAGGCAGGTGTGAGAGGGCATGATAACAGAGAAGGGAAAGTGGGGTGGGGTGGGGTGGGGTGGGGTGGGGCGAGAAATTTTATTTATTTATTTATTTATTTTAAAAGAGAAAACTAGTTTGCAAAAAAAAATAAAAAAATTTAAAAATTCAGGATTCCTGAATTATTCAGAAATAATATTTTTTGACTCACTTTTTTTTTTTTTCGATCCGAGATTGTTTTGTCTCATTCCTATTATCTAATTCAACTTCCTAATGAATGAAAGCGAATAACGTGCTTGCTATTCTTTTAAAAAATATATATATTTTTAATAACTCAAAAATTTATAATTTATTTTAATTTTTTTAAAAAAATTAGATATGAAACGTGTAATTTAAATTTTTAATAATTCAAGAATAATTCGGAAAAGTACCACTTACCAAAATTTTCTTAATATTTTTTTTTGGTAATTAGTTATTTTAGGTAGAAAAGTTGGCGTGTACTAGTCAATTCTTTAAAATTTGGACCCGTTACCAGCACTAATCATACCATGTGGAAAAAACTAAGTGTACACCTCATCTGAGGTGTACATCTTATACCTCACTCATTTTAGGATAGAATAAATTTCACTCACTTAGAAGTGACGAGTGGATGAATGTCCATCTTCGGATGGGCTAAGTGTAGAATGTACATTTCAAATGGGATGTACATATAGCATAGCTTATTATTTTAAGAAAAAAACTAACTATACAGATATACACCCCACCATTTAAGAATGAAGTGAATTTCAGTCATCACTTGATGTGATGGGTGGAGAAGCCCTCCAATCTTAGATGGATGAAGGTGTAAGATATTTATCCATGATTGAGTGTACAAGTAGTATTCCTCTATTTTAAAGTTGAATTTTTTAAAGTAATCCCAAATTCTTTTTTTTCTTTTTTTTTCTTCAAAACTTGTCAATAACCCCCACAAGTCATACAATTGTGCATAAAAAATCTGCTACGATAAGTCTGGATTTTTAAATTAAAAAGACTTCTGAAGCTTAATTTCTAATAAACAACTCTATATTTCAGTAAAAAGTTAAAAATGGAAATAAAAAAAATATAAAAAATATATAGAACAAATAGGCTTGTGTGTAGCCCAGATTTGTTTGGGCCAGTACCGTCCTGGTCGATGATTTGGGCAAAGTTGGACCGGTGCAGCGCGTCACAAATTCGAATCTGTGTCGTGCTGGACAATACCAATTTTATCCAAACCATAAATCAACATGATTCTGACTCGAACAAGTCTGAACTTCGAACAAGTTTTTTTTTTTTATATATATATATATATAATTTTATGAAACGTTTTATCATTAAATTTGTGAAATATATATAGTTATTCTGTTTCGCCGGAAAAAATGTAAAGCTGATTATTTTTATAGCAAAGAGTAGGTTAATCCTACCGATCTTTTAGTGATTATTTAGCAAAGAATCATGGTTGTAATTAGGACTGGCAATTCAGCTCGTTGTTCACGGGTCAATTCGTATTTGGCTCGAAATGAGTTCGATATTGATTGCTCATTTAATAAATAAGACGAACACGAGTTGGGATTAGCTTATTCTCGATATAACTCGAATATATATATGAGTCCGATTATGGTATTTTTAAAAATATCAAATACTGGTGTTTACAAGTCTTTCACCATTAGATCAACACTTTTGACTAATTCCACCTCTTACATCATGCAATTTCACAATCCACCTACTAAGTTTTAGGAGACCATTATTATCTTAACCTTAAAATTCTTAATTCAAGAGCCAAAAAGGCGCGAGTACATATGCTTCTGTGCTTTTAAAAACACATAGCTCAACTCTCTATCTCTCTCTCTCTCTCTCTCTCTCTCTCTCTCTCTCTCTATATATATATATATATATATATATATATATATATATATATATATATAGTCCGACTACTATATTTTTATGAGTAAAATTTTTTCGTATTCATAAATTTTCGATCTTTGGATGAAAAAATGTACGGTTATAATTATAGTGGTCCCCATTGGGTACAGTGGAGATTTATATTTTGTGAATTTCAATCAATGAATTAAGATTCTAATATTTTTCTAATTTCTTTCAACTTTTTACTGGATTCATAATTTAACTTGTTGCTCGCAGGTCAGTTCGTGTTCGACTCGTTAGTAAACAAACTGAATACAAGTTAAATTTTTCAACTCAATATTTTAACGAGCCCGCCTTTGTTCGGCCCGTTTAATAAACGAGCGAACATGAGCCAGCCCCGTACACTTGTGTTTAGTTCGTTGGCCCCTCAAGAATGTGGTAATTACATGCTTATTTTTTAACACGTAATTGCTCTCTTCTTTAATTTTCCTTTAACAAACTGTATTATTATTATACTATAAACTCACCATCATTATGCCTATATAATTCATTCATTGGAACATACCCAATCCTAATATAATTAGGAAACCCATTCTAATTAATATTTCAATCCAAATCAATTTATTTCCAAGGGATTTAAATATTTATTCTAATTTAACTATGATTCTACTGCAAATCTAATCAAATCCTAACGACAGATTATACTGCAGACATCATATATATATATATATAAGTTTAGCTCTAGTTAACAGCAAGCTTACTAGAAGATCTAAATAACATTACAAATATTACAACATAGAAAAGACTAAGCAACAATGGTCAAGATAAAGCGAAAAAGCAAAAAATATTTAGTTCTAATCAGCTAGAGAAGTTCTTCTACAGCTGCTGGAAGCAAGTTAATACTTGAACATTCAAAAAGGAGACCAATTACTGCTAATAGAAACCCTTTAAGCTAACCTCCTAACCTGGAGAATATTGATATTTTTCTGATACAAAATGCCCAAAACCAAATTGCCAAGGAGAAATTTGCATAAATAGAAATAGAAATTCGCATCCATATTATTCAACCTTTTCGATTCTTTCCCTAGTTCATCTGATTCATGCAGTGTAGCATTTTGTTCTGTTCGCTCGACTTACAGTATGTCAGACTGCATGCCAATTTAAGCTTCAACCTGATTGATCTCACATGTTTCATTTTTAACATCACATCCACTGTGAATTGTAGGCTACACTGACCAACTACAATAAGGACACTAAACTTGGCATCCCGCCAGCTACAAATTCGTCGAAGATCAACTGCATGGCGGTTCCGACGTCATGCACATTGTTCTTTCGCAGGCTTCGATTCTGTATATAGATATATATAGTTAGAGACGTACATTTTGCAATTGATTAACCAATTCAGGGAATTCAGGTCGTATCCAAATCTGCTGCTGCTACTGCATCTGAATCCAACTACTGTTTTAGAGGTCAAAATCAAATCCATGTCAGGAGTCTAAAATCAGTGACAGTAGGGTTTACAGGTTCAATGGAACCCGAAAATTAATCCACTTAAAACACCAATCTAAAAGCCGACCTTAAATAAATATCAGTTTAGATCCTGTTGAGGTTCAGATTTAAATCAAAATTTCAGGCTTGGTTCAATTTTTGGATCAGGGTAGTATGAGTTGGATATATTTGATTTTCAAAATCCAAACACAACAACTGAGGTGAAACTTAAGATCATACTTACAAATTCAAGAGCTGCTCCAAATTTAGTCAACTTTCCAACTGAGCATATATCAGGTCCCTGCATGAAACACAACAAAACCACCTAAATGAATCCTTAAATATATCATATTTGGATCTTGATTCTTGTTTCAGGACCATTATGTTTTATTCAGCAAATAAGCCTACCATCTTTGGTTTGAACAGAATTTGGGTCCTGGTAATACGGCTTTGACAAGCCAAATTTGGTTGTACTGTATAGAAAATGAATCTCCATCCACAAGTACATGCTCCACCACTCATGAAACACTTGCCCAACCAACCTCAGCATTTGTGTCTTCAATAAGAACATCTCAATTACTGTGCACATGGCATTGCCTCTTCCCAACTGTTTCATAGAGAAAGCCTATAAGAAGAAGAGATGGGGTCTATGCAAATTACACATCCACAGCATTAGCTCTATTCAATCATTGTATCTGGAAAAGAAGAAGAGATAGAAATGGCAAAGAAGCGGCAGAGGATCGCCACAGTGAGGAAGGAGAAGGATGACAGTGGACAGCGCGGAGTGCGGTTGGTAACTATGCAACCTAGAGCAAATTTGCGACTCCATTTTTGCACATTACTTGATGATGTTTAAAAATGCTTGCTAGTTTTGTTGTCCCAAACATTTATCTGACTACGTCTGAAACACAGAGTTTAGATAAATGTTACAGAAACTATCGTAAAGACGCCAAAACAGCGCAATCAAACAAGAACAATGTCACATGAGCATGGCCCTTCAGTCGCCTACCAGCAACAAGATCAAATCATCATAAGATATCAAATCTTTGAGTCTGATAATATGTGGACAAGCCGCTCATTCGGTGCCTAACGAGCTCGACCAAGTTGTTGTACTTAGCTTTAGTCATTACGTGAATTCGGTTGTAATATCAACCTCATGAGTGGGTCTACTATCAACTATGCTCTGATGGGAACAATCTTTCTGGCTTTTACATTAAGTTAGTCCTTGGCATGACCACACATTGCTATTCAAGGGCCGTTTCATCCAGTAAAAAAGCACATGGTTTTGCCCCTTCGCCAGCCCAACAATTCAAAACTCAACATGTCACACCGAATGCGCAGTTCTGATTGTGTCTACATATATACACCACACAATCTCTTTTCCCTTTTCGTGTTCTTTTGGACTCCTCAAATTCTATATACTGCTGTTCTGTGCAAGTGCCCGATTTCAAGTTATGGGTCTTGGGTTCGACTTCAAATTGAGCGACAAAGGGGGCTTTGCGGTTTCTGGGATTTAGAGAATCATAATGCATGTTGTTTAGATTCTTACACTCCTAAACAACTGACCCAAATTGCATGGCATAAATTTGCTGCTTACTTGAAGCACCTTTGTGAACATGTAGGCAAAGACCACCAATCACGAAGATGTATATAACATGCCGGTAATCAATTGTTAACAAGTAAATCAGAAACATGACGTCGTTATACGACATGTTACAAGTGAATTAAGAGCTAAATGAGTTGACAAAAGGACCCTTTTTATCTGCTTTCGGTACTGTTCAGTACAGCACCAGGAGTAGTACGTATTTTATCGGCCAAACCAACTCTTTCCATCATGATAATGCATAATTGTTACACTATTTTGACACCACAGGAGGAAATGCTTTTCTGACCACCAATACATGCTCCACTGTTCATGAAACACTTGCGCAACCAATCCTATCATGTTGCCTTCAATAACAATTCACCCTTATACGTACTAAGAGTACATGGCTTTGCCTCTTACTAACTGATTAGAACGAAAGCTACGCATTGCGAACAAGACCCTCTTTCATTTGCTATAAATAGATAAGATACGTAAATGCTACCGCACATCCACCACCTCTAGCAATTCACTCTTCTCACTTGCAAAGAAAAAAAGTATTCGCCACAATAATAGACAATGATCAATCCAAAGAAGCTCGTAGAAATGACGAAGAAGTGGGCAGGAAGACGGAGGAATGCAACTGCGAAAAGAGATGCAGGCCTCGATATTAATGAGGCATGCAGGACTTCGGTTGCAGACAAGGGTCATTGCATTGTGTACAGCATCGACAGGGCGCGATTTATGGTTCCTTTGGCATATCTTAATTGTAGAATCTTTGGAGAGCTCTTCAAGATCTCTGAAGAGGAGTTTGGATTGACGTCCGGGCCTATAGTATTGCCTTTCGACACGATCTTCATGGAATATGTGATGTCTTTGCTTCAAAGACAGGTTTCAGAAGAGGTGGAGAGGGCTCTTGTTAGCTCGGTATCGGTTGCTCGCGCATGTACTATATGCCCCCTGTAGAACTTGACCACCATTTAGCAGTTTGCAGTTTCTAATGATCAATATTTTTTTTCTTTTCTTTTTTGAGAGTTTTTTTCTTTTGTAAAAGTATATCTTCATAGAATTCCGCAGGTTACAAGTTGATGTGTAAAAATTTTATTTTAGACAAACACTTAGCTTTTGCAGTCGGACTTCGTGCACTGTTTGGCCCAGCAAAAACGGGGTCATGTAGGCTCAACAAACATGCTCGATATCCATTTCCAAAGAAATCCTCACAATATTGTCTTCATATATAAAAAATTAAACATTGCCTATAAATAAAAAAAAAAAAAAAATACTATGACACTTTCCCCGCAATATTGTCGTTATATACTATTGATGTTTTGACAAACCATGTGATATTCTTGTTAGAGAGTGTGTCTAAGCCAATCAAAAGTATCTTCGTACAAGTGTCTGTTAGAAAAAATAAAAATTTCAAATTAATTTTTTTAGTCAAATAATATTTAAATAATTTTAATCCAAAATACTATCATGTAAATTACTATTATATTGTTAAAAAAAAATAGTATAGATTAAATGAAGCCTATGAGTGTCGAGACGTGCGGAAACAGTCCTAAAAGTAAGATTGTTCCTCCACGTGCAAGACTTCGGTAATCACTCCTAATGATACAACGATCATTGTCCATTCCGTCGGCACGACTCCGAAATAGAGCATATCGAATCCAACGACTTTCAGAGATCCAGCAAAAATAAAACTCGAAGTAGAAAACCCAATGTAGAAAAGAAATAGTAAACTAGAGTAGAGAATACTGTAACTTTTCCTTAACCAACTCCTTTTGCTCTACATATACCTTTTGCTCTACATATATAGATTCCAAGACAAAAATAAAAACAAGTGATTTTACATGGCATTTGATTCAAATACACAATTTTGTAGGTTGTGTAAGTAAACAATTATAACATTTTGAGTATAGGTGCGAAAAAGATGTCCCTTAGAAACCCCGTTCGCCTACCGCCTCCTCCACCTCTCCCCTGGCCCACCCATCCCCGTCCCAAGCCAACACTTGGCCTCCCTAAGGACTCTCGTATCTGCCCTCGTGTCTCCTACAGAGATGCTGTCTTGTCCTCCGCCTCTTTGACCTCCTCTACGCAACCCTCCCATCCTCGGCCCTCCTTCCTTTCTCTTCCTAGGTACCTGCCTTCACTTCCGCCGAGGTCTCTCCGCAACCCCTCTCTTTCGGGACGCTGTTTTAGATGCTTTGAGAAAGGCCACATTGCAGCTCGTTGTAGGGAGCCAAGGCGCTGCTTGCTTTGTATGCGTATCGGTCACGCAGCCAGGCATTGCAAAGCTCGGCCTCAGCCTCCCAGACGTGCTATGGAGGGTGGGCAAGCCTCTGGTCGACCACTATCCGCGGCGGCCCTTCTAGACGGCGGCCAGCAATCGTCGAAGGTGCCTGCTCTCTCCGGACGCGTGGCTTTGGTGGAGCCTCTTGGCCGGCACCCCCCTGGCTCATGGGCTTCCCTTTCTCGGGGTTTGGCTGCGAGGTTTGGGGGTACCGGCGAAGACTACAGGGTGGCTTCCTACAGAGATGGATGTGCGGCAGTCTTCTTCCCCAACTGGGTGGCGAGGGAATCGGCCATCTCCCGCAGTCCACTCCAGCTGGAGAACCTGAGTTTTCGGTTTTTGAACTGGGTGGAGTCCGGGGAGGGAGGGCGGGACAATCTGCTGCACAAAGCCTGGATCAAGCTACACAACTGGCCCATTCTCTGCTGGAATACGGGAGACATTCGGGCAGCGATCTCTAGCTTCGGAGCGCTCTGGGAGGTGGACGAAGATAGCGTGTCGCTGCGAGATGTGTCCTTCTTCCGTGTCCAGATTCGCTGTCGTCACTTCCGCAACATCCCGGAGCATCTTCACCTCTACATGGAAGACCGGCGCTTCTCGGTGCGTGTCGAGATCGAATCCTGGGAAACTGTCGACCCCATCCTGCTTAGGGAAGCAATGGACAAGCGGTTGGGGCTGGACACGGCGGAGGCACAAGACGACTTCATCAGGAGTACGGGCTTCAACGCCTTCCCTTCGGCAGGGGCGAACACCGGATCCGACGGCGGGGCATCGGCCGGAGATTTTTCTCGAAGTTCGGGGGAGGTGCACCCGAATTACCTGCAGGTCCGTGAGGCAAGCCCTTTTTCAAATTTGAACCCGCTGGACTTCCCTCCGCTTCCTCCGTACTCTGTGGGTCGTCAGGGTGCGCCTGCTTTAGTTGGTGGTCCCTCTGACCACTTGCCTTCTCCATCGGACCCCGAGCCTGCGACTCCTGGCTGCCAATTGGGGCCAGGCCCTCCTCGGGGTGTCGAGGGTCGGGCTGTTGATGATATTGGGCCTTTGGTCTTGGACCCCCCGGCCCCGGCTCTTTCTCTTCGGGCCCGGTCCCCTTCCCTGTTGGGTGCTCCACCGCTGGCCTCTCCCCTGCCGCCCCCTTTACATCGGATCCATCTGGCTTGTGTCTGCTTTCGGTCCAGTCTACTCCCAACAGCCGGGATCGCTCTGCATCAGCGAAGACTCTTCCCCAGCGACGTAGCTTGCGTCTTGCGCACTTGTACAGGGGGAACACCCTTCCCTCCATTAAGCGTGCCCAGTTGTTGCGGTGCAAGAAATTGGCTGTAGTAGGCGCCCCGAAGACTTCGGCCTCCCAGTTGCGCACCGCCCCGCCTCCCGCCCACGCAACGGCTAGCTCCGCCTCGCAACCTCCCCCGGCCCCGTCGTCGACCATGGAGCGCCTGTTCGGTCGAGACCCCGCCTCTCCGCTGTCTGAGGAGGACGTGTCACACATCAAAGCCGCCTGTGGAATCGTGGAGGCACGTGTGGTACCTCCACCCGACCCCACCTCTTGTTTTGTTCTGGCTTGCCTTGCTCCGGGCAACAATGTGGGAGTGTAGCGCTGGTTTTCCTAGTGCTGTCGGGGAGGGTTCTTGTGTTTAGATCACCTATGGCTAGGAACAGAATTTTCCGTTTTTTGTCTTGGAATGTGCGCGGATTGAACGATGTGGCGAAGTGTACTACTGTTCGGTCTTTTATTCAGAATTGCAAATGTTGCGTTGTTTGCTTTCAAGAGACGAAGCTTGCTTCGACTTCAATCGCTAAATTACGCTCTTTCTGTGGGTTTTTTTTGGGTGACTTCAGAGCTCTAAACTCGATTGGTACCAGAGGGGGCATCCTGACGGCCTGGAACCCGTCTCTCTTCGATTGCGTGGGCGACTGGAGCAGGTCCTACTCACTGCATGTTCTTCTTAAGAGGAAAGCGGATGGCGGAATGTTCTTGATCTCGAATATCTACGGCCCCACCTGTGCTAGTTTGAAGGCCGATCTGTTTCGTGAAATTAAAAACACCAGTGAGCTGGCGCCGAGTGTCTGGATGGCTGTTGGCGACTTTAATGTTCTCTACTCTCTGCTTGATAAAAATGGGGCTTCTACTAACGTGGCTGAAATTTTACAGTTCAGGAATGTAATAAATGAGGTTGGGCTTTCGGATCCACCACTTTTAAATCGCTCGTTCACTTGGTCCAACGGCAGGAGGTCTCCAACTCTCGAGCGTCTCGACTGAGCGTTTATTTCTAATGGTTGGATGACGGTTTTCCCAAACTCGTCCCTGCGTGCACTTCCGCGCCCGAGGTCCGATCATTGCCCGCTGGTAGTCTCGGCTTTCTCCTTCCTCCCCTCGGCTCGTCTTTTTCGCTTCGAGTCCTACTGGCTGCGGCTTCCAGCGGTTTCTGAGGTCGTCTCGACTGCCTGGGCTCAGCCCGCTTTGGATCCGGACTCAGTTTCTCGTTTCTCGTCTAAATTAGGAAACGTGGAGTCGGCTCTGAAATCCTGGAGTGCGGGCCTCACCGCCAATATGAAATCGCAGAGGGATGGTTGCCTTTTCTAGATTGAATGGCTAGACAGGGCAGAGGAACGCAGGTTACTCAATGTTTCTGAACGACTCTTGAGATCACTACTCAAAGTCAGGTACGAGGAGCTCTGTCTACGGGAAGAAATCAAATGGAGGCAGCGGTCTCGTGTTCAGTGGCTGAGAGCGGGTGATTCGAACACTACCTTCTTCCACCGAAGGGCCAACGGACGTCGGCGCACAAATCGTATCATCTCTATCTCTGACGGCTCTTCTTCCCTGTCTTGGCACGCAGCCATCGCCGAGCATCTTTTCACTTTCTTCGAGAATCATTTGGGTTTGGATTGCCCACCTCGTTCCTCGATCGATTTTAACCATCTTTATGGGATTGAAGCGGCAAGTTTATCCTTCCTGCAACTCCCTTTCTCTTCGGAGGCAGTGAAGGAGGCGGTATTCTCATCTGCACCGGAGAAGGCCCCGGGGCCGGACGGTTTTCCTTTGCTCTTCTACCAACAGTTCTGGGGGCTCCTCAAGGATGACATCATGGGGGTTTTCAACGAGCTGTATTCTGGTAATGCCAACTTCTCCGCCGTCAACTCAAGTTGGCTCTGCCTCATTCCTAAGAAACTTATTATCTCGACTGCGCGTGATCTTCGACCTATTAGCCTTGTTCACAGCCTCTCCAAGATCCTGTCGAAGGTTCTCGCTTCTAGATTGCAAAGATGCCTTCACCTGCTTATCAACCCGCACCAGGCTGCCTTCGTCAAAAGGCGCAGCATCCTTGACAATTTCTTTTTTGCACATTTCCTGGTTCACCATCTGCATTCCACTAAAGCCCAAGCTGCGGTTTTCAAAATCGACTTCGAGCGCGCCTTCGATCACATCAATTGGTCTTTCCTTAAAGAGGCTTTAGCAGCGAGGGGTTTCAGGACACGCTGGATTGGGTGGGTCCATATGCTCCTCAGGTCGGCCTCGACAGCGGTGCTTCTAAATGGTATACCAGGAAATTCCTTCAATTGCGAGAGAGGACTACGCCAAGGTGACCCGTTATCCCCACTTCTTTTCATTCTTTGCGTGGATGTGCTGTACAGAATGCTCCAGGCGGCGGTAAATGCGGAGCTCTTGTCGGCGGTACGAGTGGGGGAGTTTATGTTTCATACGCTCCAATACGCGGACGACCTACTTCTTTTCTTTGACGGCTCCCTCAGATCTGCTGCGGTAATTAAATTGATATTGGCTTCTTTCTCCACCTGCTCGGGTCTAAAGATTAACTTCGACAAATGCTCTATCATCCCGATCAACCTTCCCTCCGAACAGGTTACCGTTTTGGGCCATTTCTTCAGCTGCCCGACGCAGGTTTTTCCTATCAACTACTTAGGTCTTCCCCTCTCTCCGAGAAAGCTGCGCAAAGTGGACTACCTACCGTTAATCGATAAGGTCGATAGACGTCTGGCTAACTGGAAAGGTCTATCGCTTTCTAGGGGCGGGCGGCTAGTGCTGCTGAATTCGGTTCTCTCCGGCATCCCAACCTACTTCTGTTCCGCTTTTCGTCTTCCAGCCTGGGTGATTGCAGCTATCGACAAAATCCGTAGGGATTTTTTTTGGAGGGGCAGGATCCTTAATAATGGTTTCCACTGTTTAGTTAAGTGGGGAAACGTCTGCCGACCGAAACGCAGTCGAGGGCTGGGTGTTAAACATTTGTACTCCGCGAACGGTGCTTTATTGATGAAAGGTCTTTGGAGTTTCTTCAACTCAACCGGTACCCCTTGGGTGCAAGTCATCAGGCACAAGCATCACAGATTTCTCCCACCCTCGCTTTCCAGCAGATTCCCGGCCGGGTGCTCTCCAATTTGGAAGGATATGCTTAGGCTCATCCCACCATTCTTTGCTTCGGTCGGTTTCGTCGTGGGGAATGGTGAAGCCTCGTCCTTCTGGACTGCCAAGTGGTGTGGAGAAATTGCTCTTTCCAATCTTTTTCCAAATCTGTTCGCGGCGGCGAAAGCAAAGCAGCTTGCGGTTAGTGGTTGGATCCAGAAATTTTCTGACAATTGGGATTCGGGTTTTACTCTTCCGTTATCCAGCATGGAACATGAAGAGCTACAACTCCTCCGGCCAATGGTTTGCAACTGGTCAAGGTCCGACATTGGTGACTCGCTTCTTTGGCGGTGGAGAAGCAACGGCCAATTTTCCACCCGAAATGCCTATCTTTTACTGGTCTTTAGTGGAGTTCAGGATTGCAAGATTCCATTTTTGTGGAAAACAAAGGTGCCCCTCCGGGTCAAAGTCTTCCTCTGGATTGCGGCTAGAAATCGAGTTTTGACTGCAGATAATCTCGCGAGGCGCGGTTGGCTGGGCCCCTCCATTTGTGTGTTTTGTAACAGGAGCGATGAACATTTGGACCATCTCCTTTTCGCCTGTACCTTCGCTAAAGCGTTGTGGATGCGCCTACCGTCGAGGCACTCGGTCTCGATTGGCATGGAGACTGCTGAGTCACTTTTGAGGGAACTGTCGTCTACCTGGTCCAATCTTAGATCCTCTTTATCTGGTTTTGCATTGGATACTTTCGACACTTGTTTCGCGGCCACCTGTTGGGAGTTATGGAAGGAACGGAATGCGCGACTGTTCACGAATCGGCTCTCGACTATCGCGGAGCTAGAGAGTAAAATTATGGCTGAGGCTGACTGCTGGATCACAACGTTGAGGGTTCAAGAGAGGTAGTTGGACAACCCATTAACTGGAAGATCATCGGCGTTTCAGTATAGCACCTGGTGGTCTGCTGTTCTCACATTGACAGACTTGATCTCTCTACATGGTTCTTTCCATGTATTGTAACTTGTTTGGGTTGTCGTTGGTGTGTTGGTTGGGTCAAGTGTGTTCATCTCTATTTCTTTTTTGAGGTTGGGGGTAGTGGTTTTTTGGTTGCTGCAGTTTTCTTCTAATTAAGGTTAGGGCACTGTGGTGTTAGCTGAACCCACAGTGGAGGGCTAAGGCATCTGGAGGGATTTTTTTCTTTCTTTCTTTTGTGGTGCTCAGGGTTTGGTCTTCTCAGTTGCGACCGCTACGGCTGTATCTCTATCTCTGTAACCCTACTTCTTCACTTTCAAATATGGTACATCCCTGTTTATTCAAAAAAAAAAAAGAAAAAAAAAAAGAAGCAAATAAAATTATGTAGAGCCCAAGACAAAAAATAAAAGCAAATAAAAAGATAACTGGGTTGTGCGCGCCGCCGCCCGCCCAACTTGGCTCATATCGTGCGGACCTGTGTTTAGGAGAAGTCACAACTCTCACTTTTTCCTAACCAACCCAAGCAAAAATGAAAGAGTATATAAACCACACAATAGGATACTAAACTTCCAATATAAACCACACAATAGGACAGTAAACTTCCTAACCAACTCTCACTTTTACCTTCTACATGTGATGAATTTTCGATATAAGACTAAACTTCACATATAGAGGATAAAGGCTTTGGACTTCCAGACAAAGCCCATTGACGTTGGGCCGCCCCAGAAAAGCCCATAGGTCAAAATCAAGTTTGAAATCACTTTAAAATCCAAATAAAATCCAACAGTGTCAACACATCATCAATATAGAAGCCAACGTATTTTTCAAAAAAAAAAAAAAAAAAAAAAAAGTGATTGCAATGTTGAATGCATTTGACCATGTGGGAAAAATTAGATTCACAGATAAATAGAAGTACCAAAATGCACAGGTAAATATATGCTTCAAAGTTGTGAACTTGTGATTGATGTTAAATGCGGCCTACTGAGCAAATCATTCAACAAAACAATGTACAATATCAAATGAGGATGGCCCTTTAATTTGTTCCCTACCAGCCACAATATCTGTCTCTCAGATATCAGATCTTTGACTCCTATACTAAACAAACTAGACGTTCTCGTCGAGAATCAAACGTACTCGACCAAACTGTTGTACTTTAACTTTAGTCATTACCTGAATTTGGTCATATATCAACCTCATTAGTGTGCCCTTAGCAAAGCCTACAAATTGCTAATCCAAGAGCTTTTCCATGCAGTTAGAAGCACATGGTTTTGTCCCCACCAGCCAAACATAGAAAAGCTTCAATTAATGGCTTGTGTTATCTATACTTTCTCTTGAGATCTCTGATGAGGATCTAAATGAGGAATGGATATTGAAGTACTACTTGAAGGACATGTTGAACCATGAACACATAGGCAGAAGCTATGGATGAGAGAAGATGCACATGACATGCCGGAAATAAATTGACCACAAGTTGAAACATGATGTTGCTGTGCAACTTGTTAGGAGCCAATCAAGTGTTCGATCACCGACGACGCCGACTATTCGGAAAATGGCAAAACTTGTTTACACACTATATATCCTCCAAACCAACAAGAAGGAAAAAGCACTACGAAATTAGGAAGATTAATTGGCTGGAGCCGGCATGCTATTGTATTGTCTTGAACCATAGTAGGAAATGGATTTCTATTCATGGAACACTTGCTCAACAAATCAAACTTGTCGTCTTCGATATCAGCCTCGCATTTACTATGCACATGGCATTGCCTCTTTGTGACAGATAATAGAGAAAGCTACACATTGCTAACAAGAACCTCTCTCATAGCCTATATATCTAGATGAGAGAGGTGCATGGATGCTGTCACATATCCACATTCATTCATTCTACCTCACATTCAGTAAAAGAAGAAGATATATTTATCAAAAGAGAACATGACAATGCTCCATCCAAAGAAGCTTATCAAAATGGTAAAGAAGTGGCAGAGAATGGCTGCCTTGGGGAGGAGGAGGATTGCAATGACAAGAAGAGACGCAGGCCTCGATGGCGACGCATCCAGTACTGCTTCAGTTGCAGACAAGGGTCATTGCGTTGTTTACAGTATAGACGGGCAGCGATTCATGGTCCCGTTGGCGTATCTTAGTAGCAGAATCCTTAGAGAGCTCTTCAAGATGTCAGAAGAGGAGTTTGGTTTATCGTGTGACGGGCCTATAACATTGCCTTGTGATGCAGCCTTCATGGAGTATGTTATGTCTTTGCTTGGAAAAGGAGTTCCAGAGGAGGTGGAGAGGATGATTGTTAGCTCCTTATTGGTTCCTCGCCACTGCGCTTGTTCTATCCCTCTTGCAGAGTTCAACCAGCAATTAGCTGTCTGTAGCTTTTGAAGGCCAAAATTTTCTTTTCTTGTTCATCATCTTGTTTTTGAGAAAAGCATCCTTGTTATGGTTATCTCTTGTACATGTATGTCTTCACACAATTCATGGAAATGACAAGTTGATGTACAAAAATCTCATGTTTTATATGTGTATCTTTTCTTATATATGTGTGTTTAACTTGCTTGCGCATCTTTCTATCTCAATTTTGGTTCAAATGCATATATTTCCTGGCAAAGTACGGAAATTTCTGATACGTTGCTGGGAAGTTTTAATTCTCGAACCCATACATTCAAAGTTTTGAAGCTTCGTAGATGTCCTCGCAAGTTGAGTACCATCAGGTGACATTAGTTGTCCATTGTTGTTGTCGGATCGTTGGCGCTAACCATTAATATCAAAAGTTCGAGCTGTTAGAAATACGCAACCAATTCACTCAAAGCGTACAAACACCGCGCCCACAAGTCTCGACCGGACTCAGCCCACCTGGACGTTAGGTCTATTGTTGGGCCTCTTGCCGTTAGGTCTATTGTGGACCGCAATCTCACTCAACTTATTGGACTCACCTAACTCAACTTATTAGTCTTCTGGACCTATTGTCACGGGACAGAAAGTTGGACTTATTTTTAACCCATAAATAAATAGCCAACAGTTGCGACTCACTTAACTCAACTTATTAGTCTTCTGAGCCTATTGTCACGGAACAGAAAGTTGGACTTATTTTTAATCCATAAATAAATAGCCAACAGTTGTGACTGTCAACCTCTCATAGTTTTCACCAATTATGTAAAATCATCATGATACAAAACATAAAACAACTTAAACCATCTCCAAACTACTCTACATGGCAAGCAAAGTGATCTTAACAGAAGCACCCAAATAGCAATCCTTTGGTGTGATCATTTGTTTTTTTTCCTGAGTAAACAGGGTTATCCACTATTGATGAGATTGAAGTAATTTCTTGTCATTTTAAGGAAGCAAAGTTGAATGATTTTACTGTGTGAAATAACAGATTCGAAATTTGCAAATGTTGCAGTGCAAAAGCAATGGACAATGCCACATGAGGATGGCCCTACAGTTCCCTACCAGAAACAACATCCACATCTTCAGATATCAAATCTTTGAGTCAAGTAATTTATGGACCAACCATTCATTGCGTGCCTGATGAACTTGACCACAATTTTGTACTTAGCTTTAGTCATTATGTGAATTCGGTCGTGTATCCATTCATAAGTCGGTCTGCTGTCAATTATGTTCCGATGCGTGACTCAGAAACAAGGCAGAAAAGTTAGGCAGGTGACTCAGAAATAAGATCATTCAACTAAAAATGCAACACGGATGAAAACACTTGCGGAACCAATCAAACTTGTCGGTCTTCAGCATCAACCTCTCATTTACCAGTCACATGGCATTGCCTCTTGCTGACAGATAATAATAGAGAGAGCTACACATTCCTAACATGCCCTCCTTCATGGCCTATAAGTAGATGGCATAGGTGGATGTCATTGCTTATCGATTCTTCTTGTATAGACAATGGTCCAATTGAAGAAGCTTTTTGCAATGGCGAAGAAGTGGCAGAGAATGGCTGCCTTGGGGAGAAGAAGGATTGTAATGGTGAGAAGAGACGCAGGCGTCGGCAGTGACAGTGAGGCATGCAGTACTTCAGTTGCAGAGAAGGGCCACTGCGTCGTGTACAGTATGGACGGAAAGCGATTCATGGTCCCTTTGGCATATCTTAGTAGCAGAATCTTTGCAGAGCTATTCAAGATGTCTGAAGAGGAGTTCGGATTAACGTGCGACTCGCCTATAACATTGCCCTGTGATGCAGTTTTCCTGGAGTATGTGATGTCTTTGCTTAGAAGGCGAGTTTCAGAAGAGGTGGAGAGCACACTTCTTAGCTCCATTTTGATCCCTTACTACTCTTCTTGTTCTTTGCCTTGTGTAAAATTTACGCAACATGTAGCAGTTTGTAGCTTCTAAAGAATAGGATTACCATGTGGTCTTTTGCATGTGTGATCTTCCATGTAATTGTTCGGAAGTAAAAAAAAACAATGTACACAAACTTGCTTGGTGCAAAATATTATTTAAGACATCACTTGCCCTTATTCCTAATCTTTCTCGTTGTATTGTTTATGGGCTTTCTCTCTTTCTCCAAATAAAAAAAAAGAGGCAAAAAAAAAAAAAAAAAAAAAAAAAAAAAGAAATTAGAAAGGAACAGTCATCTGCAACGGCGAGAATTTATGACGATGCGGAACTGTTGACTTTGTTAAAATGTAAGTGCAATCTTTTTATATTGATTGTAAGAAACTGTCATTGCAGATAAGAAATTTCAGAATTGTCCTGAACTATTCAAATTATCAATCATTATCCTCTAAGATGATCCTTAACTATCATAATCCTAAACTACTAGTCTTAGTTTTCAACAATTAAAGGGGCACAGTAAGTTTTACCTCATCTGCATGAAGATAAGGGATTCTTTATGTATTGAATGTATTATTTTGACTCTGCATTTTTGCATCTATTGATAATTCGTAATACCTTGTCCTGTTATGCATGGTAAGTATGAAATTAATAACTCCAATGTTCTTTCATTTTTCAAGTTTGATTGTTATCGACATTGTTGGAAAAATCCGGTACTCGCCCCGGTACCAGATTCTCTGAATCCGCAACCCGTTTCGATACCGCAATCCGTTCTAGTACCGTCTAGAATTGGGATTCCGCAGCGGAAACGTCAAATCAAATTTTTACCATAAACCCGTCCTCTCAATAAAACTGGAACCAATACAACCACAAAGAGAAAAAAAACCAATACAAAGAAATATGCGGGTGAAATAAGATTTATTAATTAAGAGAATAATTACACCGACTACACAGACTTCTCTTCTGCAATAGAGTAGCTTCAACCCTAACCCTCCTCCTGAATCTCCCTCACCATTCTCTCGTCTTCTATAAACCTAGAAGACTTCTCTCTTTTCTCTCTTTTTTTTTGTATCGTACAATCCTCCTCAAGATCATACGTATTTATATATTTATATGCTCTCTACATTAGAGATATATATAAACTCCGTCAAAGATAAATCCAAATCTACTTAAATTAGGATTATACTCCAATTAATATTTAAATCTAAATTAATTTTTCTCTAACATATTTAAATATTAATCCTAATCCAATTAAGATTTAATTACAAAACTAACCAAATCCTAACAATCTCCACCTTGGTTTGATTTGTAATCTTTAACTGCGACGTCGAGCTTACCACGCAAGCTCCACCTTGAGCTTGTCTCCGCCACTCGATGTTGCCGCATCCTCCGCTCCATCTTGGGCGATTGCGCCTCCACGAACTTTTGGAACCCAAATTGCTTTTGCTTCGGCTCTATTTGTTCTCCCGTTCAGAACATACAAGTTCCCGTGCTTGTTCGCCACGCACACGATCCGATCTCGTTTTTGCACCCTCATAGCTCCACCTGAAGCTGAAATTTTGCAACCTTTCGAGTCCAACTCACCTAACGAGATCAAATTCCGCTTCAGACCAGGAACGTGTCGTACACCTATCAGCGTCCTCACGACCCCATCATACATCCGGATCTTCACCGTGCCGACTCCTAAAACTTTGCATGCCGTCCCGTTCCCCATAAGAGCTTTTTTGCCTTTTATCGCCTTATAGGTAGCAAAAGACTCTTTTTTCAGGCAGACATGAAAGGAACATGCCGAATCGAGCACCCATACATCATCCGAAATTTTAGTATCACCGGTCACCGCATATAGCACGTCAGAATCGATTATCTCCGATTCTGCCGCCTGCGCCATCGCTGACGTCTGATTGTCCTGATCCGCGACAGTTTTTCCCTTCGGCCGCTTTAACTCATTCAAGTCATCCTTAAGCTTATGACAGTTGCGCTTAATGTGACCTCTCTTATGACAATAGAAGCACTCCACCTCGGATAAGGGCTTCTTTTGTCTATTTTCGGTCGCCAATATTTTTACATCCTCCTTCGCTTTTACTATCAAAGCTGTGTCATGACTCTGCATGCCGAACTCCTGAGTTATCTTTCGCATCTCATTCGAGAGAAGTGCCGCCGTGACCGTCTCCACGCTTATGGTCTCCTTACTATAAAACAACGTGGTCACAAGAGACTTATATGTCACCGGTAACGAGGAAAGTAAAATAAGCGCCTTATCTTCATCATCCAGTTTAACTCCGATACTGGTCAACTGGGTCACCACCTTGTTGAACTCGTTCAGATGCTCATATAGGTTAGCCGCTTCTTGCATCCGCAACGTGAACAGTCGCTGCTTCAGATACAATCTGTTCGTTAGGGATTTGGTCATGTACAAATCTTCCAATTTCTTCCACAACTTCGCCGGTGTTGACTCGTTGACTATGTTGTAAAGAACGTCATCTGCTAATAATAGATGAAGCGTACTCAACGCTTTTCGCTCCATCTTCTCCCATGCCGCATTCGTAATCTCCGCCGGCTTTGCCTCTTTCCCGTTCAACGTTTGGTCCAAATCCTGTTGTATCAAAATGGCTCGAACTTTAATTTGCCACAAGCCGAAATTGTCCTTACCGTCGAACTTCTCGATCTCAAACTTCGTGGCCATCTCCGTCAATCTTTTCCGAAGATCGATAACCTTTAGCTCCGATACCAATTGTTGGAAAAATCCGGTACTCGCCCTGGTACCAGATTCTCTGAATCCGCAACCCGCTTCGATACCGCAATCCGCTCTGGTACCGCCTAGAGTTAGAATTCCGCAGCGGAAACGTCAAATCGGATTTTACCATAAACCCGTCCTCTCAACAAAACTGGAACCAATACAACCACAAAGAGAAGAAAAACCAATACAAGGAAATATGCAGGTGAAATAAGATTTATTAACTAAGAGAAGAATTACACCGATTACACAGACTTCTCTTCTGCAATAGAGTAGATTCAACCCTAACCCTCCTTCTGAATCTCTCTCACCCTTCTCTCGTCTTCTATAAACCTAGAAGATTTCTCTCTTTTCTCTCTTTTTTTTGTATCGTACAATCCTCCTCAAGATCATACGTATTGATATATTTATATGCTCTCTATATTAGAGATATATATAAACTCCGCTAAAGATAAACTCAAATCTACTTAAATTAGGATTATACTCTAATTAATATTTAAATTTAAATTAATTTATCTCTAACAGATTTAAATATTTTTTTTGAGGAAAGGCAGCATGCTGCCGCTTCATTCATTGCAAAGATGAACTTAGCTATAAAATTCGAGGCAACCAGGCCTGATGAAAAAAAAAAAAAAAAAAAAAAAAAAAAAAAAAAAAAAAAAAAAAAACTAGGGGCACGACGCGATCCAGGACTCAGACAAGTCCCGCGCTACGGAGAGCAGAGATCCCGGGTTGCGGGAGACGAACTCAAACTTCCTGCTGTTACGCTCCAGCCAGACAGCCCACCACGCCGCCGCGATGGCTATGAGAGCCTCCCGCCCTCGGTTATTCCGACTGCGTGCGCATTCGTCCCACAGCGCCCTTACTGACGTGAAACCGCTGACGGACCGAAGGTTCGGAAACAGAGAGACTAGCAACAAGCGCACCGCCTCGCAAGCGGCAAACAGATGATCCGCGGATTCCACCAAGCACAGGCAGTAGGAGCAATTGGTGGATCCCAACCAACCCCATTTTAGCAGTCTATCCATTGTCAGAACGCTGCGGTTAAGCACGAGCCAAATAAAAATTTTGACTTTTAAAGGGATTTTGATCGCCCAGAGTCTCTTAAATCCTAATTCCCGCACACCAGAATCCTGTAGGAAGCGGTACATGGACTTCACCGAGAAAACTTCAGAGTGTGACCATCTCCATTTGAAATTGTCCCTTCCATTTGAAAGTGTGACCCTGGATAGAGTCTGGTTAAGTTCTGGAGCAACTCGCTGTCTCGAACAGTGGTTGTTGCGAAGCCTGCCAGTGTTTTTCTCCTCCTCCAACCGTTGCGACCAAAGCAATCAGCGACCCGACAGTCTTTATTGCGTACTGCTGCAAAAATACTGGGGAAGAGGCAACGGAGGGAGGTGTTCCCTAGCCAGATATCAGACCAGAAGTTCGTCCACCACCCATCGCGTACCGAGTGAGACGTGCTGCAGATAAATAATTCCTTCGTACGTACAACACCTCTCCACCACTGGGAGAACGGTTTAAATGAGCTCCCTTCTCGCAGTGGTCGGCGACGGCCGTAATACAACCTGAGAAGCAGACTAACCCAGGCGGACGATGGAGATGTGAAGAAGCGCCACCACCACTTCACCAGCAGAGCATTGTTCAGGCTCTCCAGGTCAAGGACTCCTAGCCCCCCGTCTCTTTTCGCCCTGCAAACCGCCTTCCAGTTGATGAGGCATAGGCCATGCCAGAAGAACGCCCTCCGTAGTGAGTCAATGCGGCGTAAGACCCATTTTGGAGCTTTGAACACGGATAGAAAGTAGATAGGCAGGTTAGACAACACCGAGTTTACAGGGATCAATCTCCCTCCCTGAGAGAGGAGCTTCGCCTGCCAACCATCAATCTTAACTTCGATTTTGCTAATGATGCCCTTCCAATCCGGATTCGGCCTTTGGAAAGAGGCAGCCCGAGATACTTGGCAGGCAGAGAACCCGCTTTGCACTCCATGAACTCAGCCAGCCTCTTCCCTTTATTTCCGTTGCCCCCCAGGAAAAACAGCTCGGACTTACTTCTGTTGATCTTTAAACCGGAAGCCCACTCGAAAATCTGCCAGATAATCCGCAGGTTCCGCAATTGACGTTTCTTGGCCTCACAGAAAAAGAAAGTGTCGTCCGCGTACTGAAGGATGGCGATTTTAGCATCTTGGGATGGCCCCGCTCCAAACAGCAGGTTGTTTCTAGTTGCTCTCTTCATCAATCTCGCCAGGCCTTCGGCAACAATCAAGAACAGATAGGGGGAAAGTGGATCACCCTGTCGGAGACCTCTTTTGAGTTTGATCCACTTCGAGGGCGCTCCGTTAACCAAGATCGCAGTCTTACCATTTGAGATACATTGGTCAATCCAACCACACCATCTATTGTTAGCCCCAAGCCATTTCATTAAGCTTCTCAGGTAGTTCCAGTCCACCTTATCGAAGGCTTTCTCGAAATCTGCTTTAATTCCAACGCACTCTGCTTTCACCTTGGAGCCCCAGCTGATGATCTCGCTAGCAGTGACGAAGGAGTCCAGGATTTGACGGCCTTTGAGGAAAGCCGATTGCGTAGGTGAGATAATCCTTGACATAACCCCTTCCAGTCTGTTCGCCAAAACTTTTGAGATGATCTTTTGAACACAGTTGATCAGACAAATCGGACGGTAGTCATTCGCCGAATTAGCACCTTCTTTTTTAGGAATGAGGCAGATATAGGAGTAATCGATTGGTCCAGTGTTTACGGTACCATCGAATAATTCGACAAAAATTTTCAGGAGATCCGCCGACACTACCTCCCAGAACGTTTGAAAAAAAACGCAGGCTGAAGCCATCAGGTCCTGGAGCTTTATCTCCATTCATTTGGAAGGTGGCTTTTTTAATCTCTTCTAAACTGAACGGTTCCGTTAGTTGAGCCGCACTTAAGGGGCCTCCATCTTCGAACAAGTCACTCCAATCCCCGCACGTTACTGCGCTGGTGCCATCCGGGGTAAATCTATCCAAGAACTTGCGATAAAAGTATTCGCACTTCGAAACTGCGGCAAAATGGTGGTGGAGGTTTTTCGAAACAACTCCTAAGTTATGGACCCCGCTCATCGAGAGTTTATATTATACTCGTAGATCTCCGCTCAACGAAGGGGTCTCTTTTAAAGCTTACTCCCAATGGTGGAATAGCGTTATTGGGACCAAGTACCTTTTTAAATGCGGCACCACTCGCTTAGTGGGTGACGGGCGTTGGACTTATCTTTGGTCGGACATTTGGCTGGGGAATTCATCTCTCCTTACCCAATTCCCTCTTATCCACAAGGCGGTACGCAACAGCAAATTACGGGTGTCCGACTGTCACGAGCGCAACGGTTGGAAATGGAGGTTGATGCTAGCAGGGTTCTCCCCTAACTTATCTTCCGAAGAAGACTTGCTGCGAAACTTCAAAGGAAAATTTGCCGGGACACATCTGACGGCCAGGAGAGATAGTCTCATTTGGCGCTGGACGACTTCTGAACACTTCTCGGTTAAATCGATGTATCTGTTTTTGCAAGACTCCGGTGTTTCAGATAAGCGTTTTGTTAGGCTATGGAATTTGAAATTACCCCTGAAAGTTAAAGTTTTCGTCTGGTTAGTACTGAGACGAAGGGTATTGACGGCCGACATCTTGCAGAAAAGAGGTTGGAACGGAACCGGCGATTGCGTCTTCTGCCTTGGGCACTTCGAAACTGCGGACCACCTTTTTGTAGGGTGCGCTGCATCCAGTGCACTGCTAAGGTGTCTTCTCCTGAACAAGGCCGGGGTTCGTGCTAATGCTGATGTAGAACGTATGTGGGAGCAGTCTTACGGCAACAAAGAACTTACCACTATCGCGGCATCCTGGTGGACCATTTGGCGAGAACGCAACGGGAGATGCTTTACCGACAAGAAGCGTGGTTTAGATGCCTTGCTTGCGGACATTCGTGCGTTGCGGGTGCTCTGGGCCACCTGCTGTGCTTAGTGGCGCACATTTTTTTTTTTTTTTTTTTTTTCGTCTACGAGGCCTAGTTGTCTCACTCTTGTAGGCGAGTTTATAGATCTATAAATGAAGCGGCAGCATGCTGCCTTTCTCTCAAAAAAAAAAAGTATTCGCACTTGTCCTGCTCCCGCTCCCACCGTCGACCCTCATCTTCTAGCACCCCGATATGATTCGCTCTTGCTCTCCCGTTAGCCATGGCATGGAAGAACTTTGTGTTGTCGTCGCCTTCCTTGAGCCAATGCTGTTTGGCTCTCGCTTGCCAAAGCAGCTCCTCGTCGGCAATAATATTTTTGAGGTCCGATTTTAGATGGATCCTGGACTGAAGCTGGTCGGCATTCAGGCTCGTTCGTTCTTCTAAGAGGTCCAGCCTTTGGATCTCCTCGATTGTTGTCCGCTTGGAGTTCCTGATGTTATAGAAGTTGTTGGTGCACCATTCTTTGATCCTCTTACGGCAGTGGCGCAGTTTGGCCGCAAAAGAGAGTACACCACCTGCCGTGGGAGCCAATTCATTCCACCAAGTCGGTACCAAAAGATTGAAATCGTTCCTGGTGAGCCACACCTTCTCGAGTCTGAAAAGCCGGTTAGGCTGTTTGGAAAGTGACTTGAGCAGGAGAGGTGTATGATCAGACGTGATGCGCAGTAACGCCGTGACATAAGATCCAGGCAAGCTTTCGTCCCACTCCGTCGACACAAGAAAACGGTCAAGTTTGGCAAGGGAGGGGTTGCGTTGTAAATTCGACCATGTAAATTATTGGTTGCCGATCGGGAGGTCAATCAGTTCCAACGAGTTGATGAGATTCGCAAACATTCCCATTAATTTGCAACTCCAATTCCTTCCCTTACGCTCGTCCTGGTTCCGAGTGAGATTGAAGTCTCCGCACAAAAGCCACGGGCCCGCACATAGCGCTTTGAGTGCCCCGAGTTCAGAGCAGAAGGCCTCCTTCTGGTCCCACCCAGGTGGGTCGTAGACGTTGGTTAGAACGAAGGAGAAGCCGGTGGCACGGTGAAACAGGCGAAGCGATAGGGAAAAAACCCGCACTATCACCTCACTACAAGTGAAAGTATCGGAGTTCCAACAAGTAACAATGCCCCCGGAGGCGCCGTTGGAACTGAGATACTGACATTTATTGAACTGCCGACCGGCAAAAGAGTTCAGAAAGGTGCGAGAGACCGAAGACACTTTCGTTTCTCGCAAACAGAGGATAGACCCCTTAAACTTTGAAACAACCGATTTAACAACCGCCCGCTTGGCGCGATCATTTAAGCCCCGAACATTCCAACAACACACGTTAACCATTAAGATAAGATGCAACACCGAGGTAGCACACGGGCACTCTAGGCTTGGCAACCCACGGCCAAACCGAAGTCCGCCAAACTAGCCGCCTCCTCCGCTGACAGCTTGATACCCAAGGTTGCCCCTTTGGCAATGATCTTTCTTAGGGCAGGGGGGACATTGGAATGGCCGGTGGCGGCACACGCCTTCTTCCCTGAAGCCGCCTTACCCGCCGGTACTTCTCCCATCCTTAATGCCGCTTTACGCTCCATCGCGCCCGCCAGTGCGTTGACGCCGGTGCGCCGCGCTAGTCTGGGGCTTCTCCTCGTGCCGGTATGGGCGCTCTCCGCCGGGCCAGCAGCGCAACCGTGCCCCGAAAGCGAGGAGGACGGAGGTGGTGGTGGTGTCGACTCCGACCGAGACTGGGCCTCCAAAACATCGGTAGACAGATGACCACACCCTGAGGGTTGCCACCCGGACTGGGCGGCGAATCCCGCGCCGTACGCCGGCAGGCCCAGCTCCAGAAGATTAAGCTGCCACAACTCGTCCTCAGGTCGGACGGAAACCGCTGTCAACTCCTTGGGTCCCCGAGCGGCGGCAAGAGGAGGGGGAACCTGGTCGAGCGATTGGCGCTTGAAGAAATCAACATGGACAAGCGGGGCCGTCGCGCATGAAGCAGCAGGCTCGGGCGACCGCGCGTCCCCCAACTCCCCCAGGCCAGCCCGTCCGCCAACGCCAAGAAGGGCGACGCCGGGCTGCCCCCCGAGGGCCCCCAGGGTCCGGCCCATACCCGGGCCCAGGAAGAGGCAGGACGTAGGCTCGTGGATGCCGGGCCCGAAGAAAAGTTGAAGCAAAAGAGGGGGGCCCCGGGTAGGCTTAAGTAAAAGTCGCGGAATGGGCTTTGGGGGCCCAGGGGCTGAAGAAGTTCCCCAGATCGGGTCCAAGGTGGGGGGCTCAAGGGCTACAGAATTAGCCGAGGGAAGGGGAGCAGCCCAGGTCGAATCAACCGAAGAGCCCAGGAGGGGAGAGGTGAGCCCGGTCCGGGCGGGTGGAGGTGCTGATACCCACGTGCTGTTACGGGGAGTCGGGCTCTTCTTGGGCCCCGAAACACTGAGGTGCAGCAAGCTGGAGCTTTCAGAAGGCGGCGACGTGTCCACTAAGTCAACATTGGACGAGACGCCATTGCACGGACTTAACCAACCCAACCGATCCAAGGGAGGGTTGCCATGGCGCTCGCCCCGTGGCCTCCCCAGATTGATGCAAGATTTTGAAAAATTGCCAGGAGAAGGGTGCGATCGGCCCCCGAGGCGCGAGCACTGCAGAGGAGTCCCCTCATTCACCAACCGGGGAGCGCACGCCGCCCTAGGAGGGGCCGCAGGGGGCTCAGAGCGAGGAGGGCCAACCGGTGCCAGAAAGGTCGCGCCGCCGGTCGTCAACTCCGCAGGCTGTAGCGGCCGGAGCGCTAGCTGTAGAGGCCGCGGCGAAGGAAGGTAAGCATCTCCGGCACGCCGTCTATCGCGCAGTTCGGAGGAGTCCCAGGAAGGACTGCCCCCCGCTCTGATGCCTTCCCTCGAGTCAGCGCGGCCACCCTCTGCTCCGGGAATCGGCTGTCGCCGAGCGATCTGCCTCCCCCGGGGGTCCGATTGGTCTCTCCCTTCGTTGGCATCTCCTCCGACGAAGGGGATACCCCGATCGTCACCACCAAAGGGGGCCGTGCTCTCGATGCTCACGGAGACGGAGACGATGATATCGCCCATGGAAATAGACAAATGCTCCGGGATATCGGCGAGGTTGTCGACCGCGATCAAACAGCGGAAGCCGATGAGGTCCACCACATTGACGCTGTTGGGGTCAGCGCGGAGGAAGCGCCCAAAGCTGTGGACCATGGCACTCACAGAAGTCTCCGTCCAACATTCGAAGGGAAGACTATTTAATTTGATCCAGGCTTTGTAACGTAGTCTAGAAAGACTAGCAAGTCTGTACGGCTCCCACTCGAAGCAATTCAACTTGCAGTGCTGGAGTCGGAGGAGAGAGGTACGGATGAGGTCCTCCACCCGGACCTATTCAGGAAGCATAATGACGTAGTCCCTCTCCCGAAACTTCGCCACCAAGAAGTCCATAGGAAAGCCGCCAAACCTTGCCGCGAGGTCGGCAGCAATGGTCTCCTGGGGGAAGTGGCCCAGGTTGGACCTGCCGATTACGTCCGCCAACACCGAAGATTGACGCTGTAGATGTCTCTTGCGGTAGTCCTCGGAGAGGGGAATGAAGATCTTCGTCAGGTGGGGTCTGAAATCGCCCGCTCTCTGCATCCTCGAAGGCAAAGCGGTGCACCGAGAAAGCTTGCTCCGGGATGGACACTGACTCGCCCGATGGCCGGTCCGGCGACACGCCGCGCAGCGCAACGGGTCTCGACAGTTTCGGATGTGGTGGTCACTTGCCAAGCACCGGAAACATCTGTTTGTAAGAACTCACTTCGGGGCGGAGGAACCGGCTGGAGGAACCGAGGGCTTCCGAGCAGCAACCCCTCTAGTAAGAACCTCTTTATAAGATGGAGGCCTCCCCCTAAAATCCAATCTCTGCCGCACCCCAAAAGGTCTGCTGGAGCATAGAGGGGCCCCGTGGTGATCCGCCCATGTGACCCTCCGAATCTTTTTAGCCACCTCCGAGGTATTTCTCGAAACTTTATGAGGAGTCCTCTCCGGCGCAGAATCTACCCCGTGACAGCTCTCTTTGAGCTTGAGGAATCTAGTCAGCAGATTCCTGTCCAGGGTCGGATGGGGGGACAAGCGACACCCAAACTGGCTTCTTGAACAGGCGGAGGGGGACAGGTCAGGGTGCCGGTGACCCTTACCGGACCACCCAGGCTGAGAACAACGGAGGACCTCCGAGGCCCCACATGAAGAGCTTCTACTCCCTCTCACTCTCTCAAACTCTAACTCTCTCGCTCCCCTTCTCTCTCTCGCTTTCGATCCCCCTCTCTCTCTCACTTTTGCTCTCCCTCTCTCCATCGGAGATTTAAATATTAATCCTAATCCAATTAAGATTTAATTACAAAACTAACCAAATCCTAACAGACATTTTAGAACATTGGCTGATAAAAATGATGTAATTCGATTACAGCTTTTGTTGCTGGCGGTTTTTATCTAAGTACTGCTCTGCACCTCCAGCTGGTCTCTGTATTAATAAAACTGTTGTTGATCGGAGAAATTCTTGATATTTAATACTAACTGACCATTAATCTGAAGGCCTTCATGATTTTGCGAGCTTAATAAGTTTCCAGTTTTAGGTGTAAGTTATTTTTCTCCTACTTTTTTATGCCAATTTCCTTTCACCAACAGTTTCTTTTTTTTGGTCAAATTGATAAGGAGACCGGAATTAGGCTTCGTTTTTTTGACTAAATCACTGGAGGACTCAGAAGTTCGAATTCAGAAAAGATTTAACTATTGCCTACTAAGCAAACAGCGGGATCAAACGCGGACAACGCCACTTGAGGATGACCCTCAGTTCCCTACCAGCAACAAGCACTACATCTTCAGATATCAAATCTTCAACAATAGATAGACAAGCCGTTCGTGGCTTACCTAATGAATATGACCGACATGTTGTACTCAGTTCGAGTCTTTTGAATTTGGTCAGATACCAAACTCACAAGCAGTTCTCCTATCAAATTATGCCTTGTTGAGGCTATACATTTAGTGAGCCCTCAGCAAATATGGCTAAACATTGCTACTCCAAGGGCCTATCTTATCATGTTAAGTAGCACATGGTTGTGCTCCACAACCAACCTAACAAAGAAAAAAACCCCACTTGTCACATGGAATGTCTTCTTTCCCTTCTATCCTTATAAATGTACCACCACTTCTCATTGCGTTACACTCAAACACTATCACATCTCCTTCAATTACTCTCCGAAATCTCAAGTGCCCAAAAGCCATTTCCCTTAGCCAACACCATGCTCAATCCGAAGAGGCTCATCGAGATGGTGCGCAAGTGGCAGAAGGTGGCTGCTCTAGGGAGGAGAAGAATCACGTCGATAGAGAACAACGGCGATACTGCATCGGAGGCTAGTAGTTTGACGATCGCGAGCAAGGGCCATGTCATTGTGTACACTGCCGACGGAAACCGATTCATGGTTCCGCTCAAGTACTTGAGGAGCGACATATTTCGGGAGCTGTTCAAGAGGTCTGAGGAAGAGTTTGGATTGCCAACCGACGGGCCGATCACGTTGCCGTGCGACGCGGCCTTCATGGCCTACATTATCTCTTTGCTGAGGAGAAGAGTTTCTGTCGACGTGGAGAAGGCGGTGCTCGCATCCATCGCAGATTACAGTCGTTGCACCGCAGCGTCTGCAGTGCTTCCTAAGCAGCAGATCATTCTGTATGGCTTCTGAGGATGCCATTCTCTAAGAATTTTGTAAAATGTACAGTTGTACTGTCCATATGATTCTGGAAATTTGTTTGGCATTCAAAGCAATGACCATTTACTGTTGTACATACTTCTCTCTTTAATATAGGTATAAAATTTACTCATATGACTGATGAAAACACATAATTAATCCAAGAACTTTCCAAAGTAAATTCATGAGAAGTAATGTGCCCATGTTACAAATAATAAATTCATGAGGAACACGGAAAATTCATTCACATGGCATTAAATTATAAAAGGTAACTGCAAATATGAATTTGTTCAGGAAAGGTGCAAACTACAGTTAATTGCTTCACAGATCATTAATGAACAAAAGCTACCAGAAATAAAAATAAATGACATGATTCACAATTCAACAATTTTCCAGCAAACCTGGTGATATTGATTGATAACTCATACAATTAAATATTCACCATTTCACTCTTTTTCACTAACATGTTTAGCTCTTGTTAGGCACAGTATTTAATTCCTTGATCCACTGTGAGTAGTTTTGGCAATGCTAGTATAAAAAAATGCGCCAATATCCTTTAATTTCTTTTTTTTTAATCTTTTATTTGCACCTTTTCAACTTCTACTCTTTTTTTAAAAAAAAATTAAGCTCCCAATTAGCTCTGGTATTTGAAATATTATGCTGAAATTATAATCTTACTTCTCATGGCCATGAAGTGCCCTCATGACTTTCTGATGTTTGCTCCTGCAAGATATAATAGACAGTTGCAGAAAGTACAAGCCTTCTTACCCAATTCTCAAATAATAGTTTTAAATTATTAGTTCTAATATGTATTATTTGTTTGTGTTATTTTCTCTGTAACTCCTAATCCTATAAATGAAGTTATTGTGACAGCTTTAGCTGGATACATAAAACACTCAAATCCAAATTAGATACGACGCGGATGTGCGAGCGCCATGAATGAGTCCTCAGACATAGACTTGATTTTCTCGGTCCAATTATGGACAGAAAAATTCTGCACACAGAACAACCATATCACATATCTAAAATGGAACGCATTTGTCAAGATTTGTGTACTTTTCTAAATGTTAAATATGCTATCAATCTGACAGAAAAAAAGTGAAATTTATTTCCACTAACAAAGAAATACAAATGTTTAAGGAATTCGAGTGGGCAATAATCGCCCCGTTTACATCTAAAAAAAAAAAAGACAGAGTGTTCTTAAATGACTATGTACACCTCTAACAAATAGTGAAATCCCAGGAGAAAACAAAAAACCTATGACATGCAACCACATTAAGAAACAGGGCCAAAAATGTAAACTCATCAGCAGCATCTGCAACATGCAATATCAAGGCATGTGTAAGGTCTTGCTCTAGCTTCCAATTCTTCCCTTGATGGCATTGCCTCTAATGCGTACTTGCTATCACATGAGCAACAAAATGAATACAAATTTCCGCATATACCGCGATTAAAAGGATGAACTCCAGATGGAGCTTCCCTGTGAATCACAAATCAAAATAAATCGGTACGTAAAGCTCAAAAAAGACAGTAGCAAATTCGGAATAAGAAAAACCACGTTGTCTGTACCTGAAATATGCTATCCGATGCCTTCGAATGAACTCGTGGGTTGTTTGATTTGTCAATGCAAGGTAGCTACACAGTAAGGTAATCGCCGTACAATAAGATAGTATGAAAATTCAGAAAAATTTATTGATAAGAAGGATGCTGAACAGCTATATTCTGCAATATTTAAAGAGGAAAGAGCGAACAATCTCTCCGATTATCGTATGAAAACAACATATGACCAACTAAAAGAAATTATACCTTTGGAAAAGCAGCAGAGCAAGCAGCGAGAAGGTACAGATGATCAACACAACAAACACAGCTATACCGATAAAATCCTTCCACCTGTTTACACGAGACATTTAAATTAACTAGAGGGACCAAAGGAAAGTTAAAGTTACTAGTTTGCAAAGTGTGTTATAACACACTTACAAACACTTCATTGTAGAAAGAGAGAATGTTGTACCATGCTTTCATAGCTTTTGATCTCAGGAAAGTGAGATACAAAATTGCGGTCCATATGAGGAGGATTGTTTCTTCAAAGATGTACCACCTATGAAATATATTCATATATAACCAATAATCATATAAGTCCAGTAATAAAATCAGGACCAGGCATGAGGAAAATGTTGTTGCATGTGAACCAGCTTTTCTATAGTTGCGCTGGACCATATTAAAGCAGAGCCCAAAGCATTGGGAAGTACTCGCTGCGAAATTAGACACTTTCACAAGGTTCCCCTTGTGGAAAAGTATAGGATGCATTAGTTAGTAAATTGTTTAACTTAGTACAAAAGACATAATGCAAGCGAGAATTTTTGTGACAGGCATATTCAAAGAATCTAAGAGAAAAATGGCATGATGTACACAAGTGACTTTCGATTAAAGGTTTTATGAATTGCATGATTCAGTCTTATTTTCAATCAAAAATGTACAAATAGAACAGCAAATTCTCGTATAGCCTATAAAAAGCTTACCAAAATCGAGAATGATTTCCTCTTCCAATGCATGTTCCTAACCAAGGACAATGATGATCGAACTGAAGAACGCACAGGTCACAATCATGGCAATGCTTCGAACGCGGAGGCTACAAAAGAAGTTGCATTAATCACGAAAGCAATATTCATCCTGATTTTCCTAACAAATTTTATGCTTGCAAATAAAACATTTTCACATCATTTAAATACAGTCATACATGCAATAATCACTGTGAGAAAACTCTCCACAATGATCGTCAGAAAAGGGGAAAATATAAAATCCTCCTAATCGTTACGAACCCTCACTTTCTTGTTAACCAGTAACTCGTTGAGTAGAGCTTAGTCTATGAGACATACGAATGAAGCACCAGATGTGCAAGATTTGGCTGTGAAATCCTCATCCTTTCGAGGTTGTAACTTTGCTTTCTTTTTTATATTTCTTTCGGCCTGCTAACTGTCGACCAACTATTTATATTCTTACGCATCGGATAAACGCCAAAGCTTATCACATTGCCAAGGTGACCCTAAGAATGCCGTGAACAATAAGAATAATTCCTAGAGCACATCATCTGAAGATTGTAAACATCAACAATATCCGATGAACTAAGAACCTCTTCCCACATCATAGAACCTTGCAGAAAATATATATTGCCACATGGATAAGGGCATGTATCCATCACATACATTAGTATACGAAAGTTTGAATCTAATGAAATAAAAATAATTACCTGAATAATATGACAATAAGCGCACGTCAGAATCCTACAAGAAAAGAAAAGCCAAGTAAACAGACGATATAGGTTGTGTTGATAGGAGAAATGCTTAGACATCTAATTCATGATAATAAAAATAGGCCTAAAAGACTAATAAGTTGAGTGGGGCTGCGATTCACAATAAATCTAACGTCCAAATGGGTTGAGTCTGGTCGAGAACAGTACATTTTAAGTGAATTAGTTGCGTATTTCTAACGGCTCGAGTTTTTAGGATCAACTTCCATATCTTAAGCATTCTCAATGCAGTGTTTGGCAAAATATTTTCCATCAAGTAATCATCAAAGCAAGAGGTATAACCTGCTGGACGGTCCAGGAGGATAGAGATCCGTCGCTAGCTTCGACCATAACGGCAGACTATTTCTCCAAGAAGTACTCAGGTTTTCAGTTCCTGGGGCAGATTGCCTGCTCTTATTAATCATCATCAGAAAATTACGGGAATTAAGTTCAGTTCAGGGGTACTCATTCTACTCAGAAATTAAGGATGAAAATGACCTCACATCAACATGCGTCTCAGTTGCAATCTTCATCGCATCAACAACATACCTGAAAGAAGAAGTCATTTTAAGCGTACAAGTTCCGGCCAATCCAAACGAGCCTTTTAAGTAAGAACAAAAAATTGCTGCTTACCCTGGTGATGAACCAGATACAAAGAAATATTGGAATACAGTAGCCAAAAGCAGCAGGAAGTATACTTCAGTGTACCTGAACAGGAAGAACGTCAGAGAAAGAAATTCCAGAACTGGGAAAATGTTTCGGAAATAAGATTACAGAGAGATACCAAGCATGATCATCCCTTGTTCTCCAAATCCAATCAGTGTCCAAGAGGAACAATCCCCCTACTGAGACCACATGAAGCAGAATCCAAACCACCTTTGTACACAGCGCCGATCTCGTATCTACCCAAAAATAAAATAAAAAATAAAAAAATAAAAATAAAAATCTATTATAATTTTCTCTTTTTAAAAAATTTGAGAGTGAGAGAGAGATGCACCTCGATCGGCGAGACAGGGAAAGCGGCGGAAGACTGCAGCTGCCGGCATGGCGATCGAGAAGGCGGCATTAATTTATTTTTCTATTTATTTAATGATGATGGGATGAGGGGTGGTAGAAGATTCGAGTACCGAGGGTGCGACTTTTGGATAAAAATCAAGCGACTGTGATTCGTGGATTTGTTCAACGAAAACAAAAAAAGAAAAAGAAAAGGAAACAAAATCGGGATATCGTTTTGTACAGCAACTGTACACAACATCTTCAGTGGAGAGTTCTTGATACTTTGCCGCGTATTAATTTTATTTAGTTAGATATGTTTTAATATAAATTTTAGAAATATCAAATATATAATTTTTAGATAAGATAATAATGATCCATCACCGAAATTTTAATATTTTTTTTTTTATCTTTAGAAGTGGGATTTTGATTTTTTTTTATTTTGTTTTTTATTAAAAAAAAAAAGGTAAAGGGGTTGTTCAATTTGTCAAAAAGTGTAGGAAAAAAAAGCATTTTTTATAAAAATTACTCTTTTAGTTTTTCATCTATTTAGCACTTAAAAAATAAGTTTTTATGAAAAAAAAAATTCAGATTTTTTAAAAAGCAGTACTGTTTGGTGTGAGAATAAGACTTGAAATAAAATATTATTTCAATTTTATTTTTCAAACACATCTGATTTGAAAATAAGATCTAAAATAAGAACTTATTTTAATTTTATTTTTCAAACACGTCTGGCTATCGAAGCGACCTTGAACAAGTTGGTATAAAATTGAAATTATTATTTTAAATTTTTTTTTTCCTGTAATAAATTTGTTCCTACTCGAGAATAAACTTAATTAAAATAAATATAATTTTAATTATTATATTAACTTTTTAATCCCAAATTCTTTGTGTTATTAAACCTTTAATCAGAGAGTTTGGCTCCTACAGTTAACTTTATCAGTCTAGGGTTTTTGTCTAGTACCAAATGACATGTACACTCTATATATGCATAGAACATTTTACCTATCCCTTCAGTAAATTGTGATTATTCTGTTCTTCAAATTTGGTTTTTTTAATCAGTTCAATTTTGATTTTCTATTTTGATCTTAAAATCTGAATGTTTATTGATTAGACACTTCATGTTATTTTGTTTATTGAATAATCTTATGTGTTTTGCAATGGAAAATACTTAGGATTTGTTTGGATTCGGTATAGAACCGAGAATAAAAGGAATATTTCTCTTATTCTTCCAAACGCATCAGGAATTAATCGGTATAGCTTGTTTCAGTACAACTAGAATAAGTGAGAATTACTATTCTCACTCTTCCCAACCACTTTTTTATTTTTTTTTAAAATATCCTCCCACGTCTACCGATGCACCATTTCTCATCTCATTATTATATAATAAAGTTTGAGGGCAAAAAAATAATTTACCCTAATTAAAACTCTTTATTCTTTTTATTTCTCATTCTCATACCAAACACAAAATTTTTTATCCCTTAAATTATCCCAAACATTTTTTATACTAGTTCCGTACTTTATGCTTATCCCTAGAAGAGCTAGTTTTATCTTATTTCGTTACCAAACGAGTCCTTAAAGTCCCCTTAAAAAATATTCTTATATGCTTGTAATGTGTAGTATTTGTCATTCGGGAATTTGATTGATACCGAATCAAATTTATTTGAGCAATGCTACATGTACACCCCGAAGGAATGTACATCATACACCTTCACCATTTTAATGGTGGCGATATTTTTTACGGGTCACATCAAGTGACCCATCATCACACCCCCGCCCTTAGATGGGTGGGATGTATGATGTACACCCCGAAAGGGGTGTACACATAGCATTTTCCAATTTATTTTTAGGACAATGCTAGATGTACACCCCAAATGGGGTGTACATCTTACACCCACCCTATCCTAGGGGTGGGTGAATTCCACTCGTCACATCGAGTGACGAGTGGATGAATACCCACCATAGAATGGATGGATGTAGGATGTACACTCCATTTAGGGGTGTACACCTAGTACTTCTCTTATTTTTATCATAGCATCGACTCATCAACAATATATAATAACAATACTATAGAAGATCTGTTGCAATGCTCTTTATAATTTAGTTTAAAAAAATATATGCATATAAAATAGGCTCGTTAATTTTCAGATCAGGCTCAACCACACTTAAATTTGATGGCTCAATGCAAATAAAAGTGGAGACCAAGCCAAAAGATGAGAAATCAACTGAGTTCACTACACATCCAAAAGCTCGCAAATGCATCAAACTTTGAGCTTGCAAACAAGGTGGCTACATAAGATTACAAAGAAAGATGAGATCTACAATGGAGGATGCATCCAAAATGACATGTTGTATTATTATTCACTTTAAGTATTCCATCTCTTATCATCTCTTAAATGATCTAGGGGTTGGTTTTTTTGCTTTCAAGGTTATGAACCCTTTCTAAGAATATTGTAATCAAACACTTTACATTTTTTGAACTTTTACTGGAAATGCAAGAAAGAAGCTCAAACAGGTTAAAAAGAATCTGTTTAGTCGCGTTTACTGAATTCAGATGTATTGTTGTTTGAATAGAGTTTAAAGAAATTGATTTATTTAAATATCTCAAACTAATTAACTCCTCTTTCTAGCATAAGCAAAAGCACATGCAATATCTAAAATTCTATTTTTAAGCCTTAGCTACTTAATTCCACACTTTCTAGTATTGCAAAAACTTTAAATTTTGCAGTTTATCGAACACTTCTTTTTTTTTTCTAGAAAAAAAGGTAATATGTTACTGTTTTATTTATTTTTTAAAAAAAATAAAATTAGTCAAAAATATAAAGTAATTAAGCTTTGAATTTCAAACCTCAGAATCTCGAATACTAACCATCAAACTTTTTGCTATTTGCGTTAGAAATAATCAATTATCGAACACTTTTTTGAAATAAGATAGCTTAATGTACAGGTGAAATATATAAATATATTATCTTAATAATTATTATTATTATTAAATATTAAAACCCTTAAAAGAAGAAAAATTAGATTACTAATTTTTAATAACATATATTTTTTGAATAAAATAAATTACTAGTAGATTTACCATTTTTTCAACATCCAAATCAAACTTATCCCTTAAAAAAAAAAAATTCTCTTTCCCTTCACCTTTAAAGCGGAAAACAAATTAAGGGATCACCGTCCATTAGATGGTCATTTATGTCTCACCAACCACTCAATCACCGTTGGTTGGTGAGAAATCATAAGGCTCAAAAATTTACCAACATATGCCCTGCTTGATTAGGTGATTAAGATAATTTATTGAAAAATACTACTTATACCTTCAAAAGGTGTATATATCACATACCTCATTTATTCTATAGGTGGAAATAAGAGTGGCAATTCAGCTTGCTGTTCGCGAGGCAGCTCGTATTCAGCTCGAAATGAGCTCGATATCGAATCGCTCGTTTAGTAAACAAGCCGAAGACGAACCAAATTGTTCAGCTCGTTTAATAAACGAGCCGAACACGAGATGGGGTCAGCTCGCTCGTGTTCGGCTCAACAACAGCTTGAATATATATATATATATATATATATATATATATATATATATATATATATATATATATATATAGTTAGGCTGGAATACTATTAATAGTATCTAGTCATTGGTGCTATTAAGTTCTTAATTCTTGAATTAAAAAATGTGTGGTTGAGATGATGGTGGGCCCCTTGGGTTTAATAGGTAGTTGGGAAAATAGTAAAATCTAACGGATGAAAATAATCAAAAAAGTTGATCTAAGAGTAGAAAACTTGATAGTACCAAAGATTTGGTATTATTAATAGTATAGTAGCCGGACTCTATATAGTTATATATATATATATATATATATATATATATATATATATATATATATATTTATTTGAGAAATGCTCGGCTAAATTTTACTATTTAGATTTTAGACTAATATAATATAAAAAAAATAATTTTTTATGAATTTTAATTATTAAATTAAAATTTTAATTTTTTTTCAACTTTACACTGAGAATGAAAACCTAATTTGTTGTTCGTGAGCCGATTCGTGTTCGGCTCGTTAATAAACAAGCCAAACACGAGACAAATTTTTCAATTCGATATTTAAACGAGCCAACTCGTGTTCGGCTCGTTTAAACGAGCCAAACACGAACCGACCCTAGCTCGCTTATGTTCGGCTCGTTGACATTCCTAGAATATGATGAAGGGTCACTTCATAAAATTATTTTATTCTTAAATAGATGAAATATATAATGTATATTTCTCTTGGGTGTAAGAATAACATTGCTCCTTGTGGAGGCAAGTGGCCCCACACTTGGGTCTAATGCTTCTTGGACTCAGAACACACCCAATATTTTCTTCGATAAGGGTGTGTTTCAAACTATTCAAATTCATTAAATTTGGTCAAATACAGTGAATAAACTGTGGTCGAATTTATCAAATTCATCTCACTTTTATACTTTTCTGATGTTGAAGTTTGGTTGCGTAATTTCATGTGACACCCCCGAAATTTGGATTAGTCCTTTATATAAATAATATAATAGGACTAAATCTCTAACCCGGCTATAGCATTTTGGATGGTAGCAAGATCCAAGAGGAACATGAGAGTTAAGCGTGCTAGAGCTAGAGTAGTTCTAGGATGGGTGACCCCCTGGGAAGTGGGGCGTCACAGTTGGTATCAGAGTCATTCACCAGCCGGAAATGTGAGATGAGTCTCGGCTGAGCCAAGGTTATATAGCGGGTAGAGCGAGGCTCCCCGGCTAATGACCGTTGTGAGTGGAGTGCAGCTCCTCACAAGGTCGGCTAAGGCTAGCGAGACGAGTCTCACATCGCCTGGTGCTTGTGAGTGTGCTTGAGCCTGACATAGATGTCAGGGCTTAAAGGGGGGAAGAATGTGACACCCCCGGAATGATATAATAGGACTAAATCTCTAACCCGGCTATAGCATTTCGGATGGTAGCAAGATCCAAGAGGAACATGAGAGTTAAGCGTGCTAGAGCTAGAGTAGTTCTAGGATGGGTGACCCCCTGGGAAGTGGGGCGTCACATTTCAAATGATAAAAGTGATAGAAATTAAATCAATTGCAATATCTGGTGATGAGAAAAGCAAAAAAAACTAGTCATATGCAAAAATACTAAAAAATAATAAAATAAAATAAAATATATAAATATTTATTTGGCTTGGTCACTAGACGGACGAAAATGAAATAAAAAATTTTATTATAATTAAATTGATATACAAAATATCTCTTTTACAAAATTCTAATTTCAAAAATATATTAATATTTTTTATTTATCGCACCAAATTAATAAAATAAAAAATATATGTATAATAATAATTTAATTTTAATACAGCTAAAAATATAAATTTATTAAATTAAAAATAATTTTTGTAAATTAGATATAATCTAAAATTACTTAATAAAATAACTAAAACATAATAGAATTAAAAAATTTCACAATTTCAAAATTTAAGATATATCTAATGAAAAAAAAAAAAGAAGAAGAAAATGTTAAAGGATTAAGTTCCTAATTTTTTAATAAAAAACAAACTATTCACTAACTCATAGCACTTTTTTTTCCTTTTTTTTGAAAACATTCAAATGTGCATGGATTTACTCTAAATACTCTAATTTTATTATCTAATATTTTATTATTATTATTATAATTATTTACTAGTTTTAGAAAGCTATTGCGTGCACCCAGCGTATTTTACATTTATATACTGTATTTTAATTAGTTATTTATTTTATCAAATGATTCGATCTCTACCGTCCAATAAATTACTATCTTTTTAGCTAAAACTCAAGTGATTGAATTAATAACATAAAATACATTTAAAAAACTTAAAATATATATTAAATATAAAATATTTAAAATTATTATTTTTACTATCTTAAATTTTTAAAGAATAATATAGAAAATTCTAAAATCAAATTCTGTCAGATTCTTATCATTTTATTAATTTTCTTTTATTTAATTTAAATTTACATCATGAATCTATCAAAAGTTTCGAGTCCTAATATAAAAAAAATATTATTCCAGTTAAATTTTTTAAATAATATTTTTTTTCATATTATATAGTTATCATTATACAATAAAATTATAATTTTTTAAGATTAAAAAATTATTTTCAAATTGTCTAAAATTTAGATAATTTTATATAATTTTATTAAAAATAAAATACCTGAACAATCGGTCAAATACAGATCAATAGGAACATTTTGGGTACTTTTTTATCCCGTTTGGTAATGGGTTAAGGTAGAACAAGCTAATCCTGGGGATAAGTATAAAGTACGGAACTAGAGTAAAAAAGTGTTTGGGATGGTTCCAGGGATAAGAGATTTTATGTTTGGTATGAGAATGGAAAATAAGAAGAATAAAGATATTAGGTTGGGATAATTTACCTTTTTGCCCTTAAGATTTAATATGTGATAAAAATTATTAAAATCTAATTAGTTCATTTTAATTAATTGATTAAAGCTTTTAAAAAATTATAATAAAATTAAAATTATAATCAAATTATATTTTTTAAAAATAATATTTAATTTAACATTTTATTTTCTCAAATTAAATTTAAAATATAAAATATAAAATTTCAACATTTAAATTTTAAAATTTAAAATTTTATAATATTAATTTTGAATTATAAATTTTAAATATAAAATTTTTTAATTTTCAAATAATAATTTTTTCTTTTTTTGTTTTAATTAATGGATTAAAACCTTATAAAAATTAAGATAAAATCAAAATCAAAATCAAAATCAAATTTCAAATTATATTTTATGAAAATAATATTTAATTTAATATTTTATTTGTTTGAATTAAAGTTAAAATTTTGAATATAAAATTTTAAAATTTAAAGCCTTACAAAAATTATGATAAAATTAAAATCAAAATAAAATTTTTAAAATTTTGAAAATAATATTTAATTTAACATCCAATTAAATTAAAGAGAGAGAGAGAGAGGAGAAAGAGAGATTTGTGATGATGAGAATGTATTGGGAAGAGAGAAAGGAGGGGAGGATAAGTAGTTTGGTAAAAAAAAAAATTATAAAATAATGGATATGAACTGTTGTTCCAGCTTATTCTGTTTGTACTGAAACTACTGTATAATTTCTGATGCGTTTGGTATAATAAAAAAAATATCTCCCTTATTTTTTGTTCTAGCCGAATTCCAAATAGGGCACACAGTATAATCAGATCCCTTTCATTTATTTAAAGGAAAATGCTATGTGTACACCCCTTTCGGGGTGTACATCATACACCCCACCCATCTAAGGGTGGGGGTGTGATGATGGGTCACTTGATGTGACCCGTAAAAAGTATCGCCACCATTAAAATGATGGAGGTGTATGATGTACACCCCTTCGGGGTGTACAGGTAGCATTGCTCTTATTTAAATTGCAGTTGGTACGATAGTTAATTCACTCGTAATGATTTTTTCACTCACTCTCATCTCCATCACGATTCACGTACACTCACACACTTTTTTTTTAAAAAAAAAAAATATTTTTTTTAAATTAATATTTTTATTTTAATCAGTACTAACCCTAATTAATTAATATATGCTTTAGACTTTGCGCTAACCCCCCTCTATTATTATAATTATTATCTAATCCATGATTCCCGCACGCTTTTTATTGAAGCCATAATTCCCAAAATACCCCTACCCTGTCGTAGGGGCTAGGTATCGAACGATATGGCCGTACGTAGCTTTTCATTGGGTACTGGCGCAACAGCAACACGTCACGTCACAGGGCAAAACCGTCTTTTCATCCGTTGGCACTTCCGTTCTCGGTCCTCGGGAATTTATAAATTTGTGTGCGCCTTACTCGCGTTCAAATTCAATGTCGGAATATGATTTATGTATTTTACGAATATTTTTATAAATTTTGCGTTTGTTCCTATTGAAGTGTTTATGTAGAACTTATATATAATATAAATATTTTTTGGATTCATATTTAATATTGATATATATATATCGCATTAGGCATAATATATATATATATCGCGTTTGTTCCTATTGAAGTGTTTATGTAGAACTTATATATAATATAAATATTTTTTGGATTCATATTTAATATTGATATATATATATATCGCATTAGGCATAATATATATATATATATATATATATATATATATATATATATATATATATATATATATATATATATATATATATATATATATATATATATATATGGACAATTTTTTATATATTTCTAAAATTTTTTCTGTTTTCAGATTTACCCTTCTTAGAGGGCTAATATTTTTTTTTTAGAGAAGGTAGCATGCTACCGCTTCATTCAAGGTAAATTGAACTAAGCAACAGAGTGAGGCAACCGGGCCTCAGGAAAAACAAAAAAAAAAAAAAAAAAAAAAAAAAAAAAAAAAAAACATTAACAGAAGGAATCCCACGACTCGCGCAAGGCACGGGCGGAACCGAGAAGTTGTAACCCATTGACCCGCTTATTGGCGAAAATCCTATTGTTTCGCTCCAGCCAAATCGACCACCAAGTTGCGGTAATGATTGATCTTTCTTTCCTCCCGAGGCTTCCCCCGATCCGGCCGCAGTGCTCCCACAGCTCCCCCGCCCTGGTGCAGGTGTTGAGTAGCCGTTTGTGTATAAGCTGGGCGCCCAGCAGCTGCCTACTTACGTGACAGTCAACCAGAAGATGATCCACTGTCTCGGTAGTTGCCCCACAGTAAACGCACTGGTCTTCCCCGGTCCAGGCTAAAAAGTTGAGGTTGTCTTTAGTTCGGATTCTACCTTTGAGAGCCAACCACATGAAAATCTTAACTTTCAGCGGTGCTTTGGTGGTCCAGAGCTTATCGAAAGTGACGACCTTAACCCCGCCATCCTGCAGAAACTCATAGGTCGACTTGACAGTGAAGTAGCCCGAAGAGTCCCACCTCCACCGTAGCGCATCCATCCCACGACCAAGGACTTTGGCAGATAATACCGCCTTCAACGCCTGAATGGTGACACAGGATTGATGACGCCAGCGGGGTATCCCCGAGAGTATACGGCTCCACTTCCACCTGCCCCTGCCGTGACACTCTGAGATCCACCTGTTCTTGACCGAAATATCCCTGAAAATATCCGGGAACTGGTGACAGAGGGGGGTCATATCTCCCCACTTGTCCCTCCACAGGTCAATGCGCCTCCCGTCCCCTAATGTAAAATGTGCCCCGCAATTGAAAGTCTCTCTGACACTCAAAACACTTTTCCACCAGAAAGAAAAAGGGGAGAAAGAAGCCACTTCCCGCAGGGGCCTTCTTCTGGTATAATAAAGATGGTAGATAAGCCTCCCCCAAAGATAGGTACCGCCACTCAGCAGTTTCCACCACCACTTCGAAAGTAAGGCAGAGTTCATATTGCGCAGATCGAGTACTCCAAGCCCCCCGTTCGACCTGCTACAGCAGACTGTCCGCCAGCCAACTAGGCAGTTTCCTCCCATCACCGAACTCTCCCCTTTCCAGAAGAAGGCTCGACGAAGTGCTTCCATTCGGTTGATTGCCCATTTCGGGGCGCGAAAGATCGAGAGGGCGTAAAGAGGCAGGCTAGAGAGTGTTGAGCTCACCAGGGTTAGCCTGCCCCCTTGCGATAGCAACTTCGCCTGCCATCCTTCAATCTTAAGCCGGAACTTGTTAATGACCTCCCACCAGTCGTTCTTCGATAGACGTTTGTTGGAGAGGGGCAGGCCTAAGTATTTAATGGGGAGGATCCCCAGCTTACACCCGATAAGGCCTGCAAGCTTCCGCCCCCTACTGGGGCGGCTACCAAAGTACAGTAGTTCTGATTTGTTCCAGTTTATCTTGAGGCCCGAAGACCATTCGAATAGTCGCCACATAAAAATTAGGTGCCGGACATCGGAGCGCCTGGCCTTGGTAAAGAAAATGGAGTCATCTGCGTACTGAATGAGAGCCACCTGGCAGCCCGCCCCCGGCCCCATGCCCGTGAACAGGTTGTTGGCCACTGCCCGATCCGTCATACGCGCCAGCCCTTCGGCCACGAGTAGGAAGAGAAGGGGAGAGAGCGGGTCCCCCTGTCGTAACCCCCGTCTAGGTTTAATCCATTTCGTTGGTGTTCCATTGACTAACACCGCCACCTTTGCATTGGCAATACATTGCTCGATCCACCCGCACCACCTGGAGTTGGCGCCCATCCAGCGCATAACTTTGTAAAGGAACCCCCAGTTGACCCTATCGAATGCCTTCTCGAAGTCTACTTTGACAGCTACACATTCGGCTTTGACTTTGGACCCCCAGCTTACAATCTCGCTTGCCGTTACGAACGCGTCGAGTATCGACCTGCCCTTCAGAAAGGCCGCCTGGCAGGGGGAGATCAGACCGTCCAACACGCCAACGAGTCTGTTTGCTAGGACCTTAGAGATAATCTTCTGGATGCCATTGATCAAGCTGATAGGCCTGAAATCTCCGGCGGACTTCGCTCCCTCTTTTTTCGGGATCAGGGAAATGTAGGAGTAATCAACCGGCCCAGTGTTGAGTTTCCCCGCATAAAGATCTTCAAAGATTCGGAAAATGTCGTCCTGGATGATACCCCAAAATTTCTGATAGAACCTGAGGTTGAACCCGTCTGGCCCCGGCGCCTTATCGCCTCCGAGTTGAAATACCGCGGTCTTGATCTCTTCTTTGCTAAAGGGAGCCGTTAGATCGACCGAGTCTAGGTGTTGGGTGTTCTCAAAAAGGCCACTCCAGTTTCCCATAAATTCAGAGCTAAGACCAGAAGGAGCGAACGCCTCCTTAAACCTGCTGTAGAAATAGTCCCTCTTCTCGCTGTCCTTGTTGATCCTAAGGCCGTCTTCCTCGACCACCTCGATAAAGTTCCTTCGTCTACGCCCATTGGCCATGGCATGGAAGAATTTGGTGTTGCCATCCCCGCTTTTGAGCCAGTGCTGTTTGGCCCTTGACTTCCAAAGGGCCTCCTCCTCAGCCGCAGTAGCTTCCAGCTGCAGTTTCAGGCTACGGCGGCGATCGAGCTGCGCAGCAGTGAGGCAGGATGATTCCTCGAGGTGATCCAGAGATTGTATTTCTTTAGCTAGATCCGTCTTTGCTTTAGAGATGCTGTGGAAGTAGTTCGAGCTCCATTCTTTGAACCTCACCCTGCAGTGCCTGAGTTTCGCATTAAAAGAGAGAATACTCGATTGGTTACTTTGATTCCCAGGTGCCTCGGCCCACCAAGTCGGCATCCGAGAGTTGAAGTCCTCCCGTAGCAGCCAGGCGTCTTCAAATTTGAATCTCCGAGGGGGGAGGGTCCCGCCGGTCGAAAGGAGTAACGGGGTGTGATCCGACGTGACCCTGGGGAGACCTACCACCTTACTGAGGGGGAAAGTTTGGTCCCACTCGACCGAGACGAGGAAGCGATCAAGTTTCGCCAAAGAAGGAGATGCCTGCATGTTGGACCAAGTGAATTGTTGATTGCATAGGGGAAGATCGATCAGATCCAACTTGTTCAGCAAATCCGAGAACATGGTCATTAGTTTGCGACTCCAACAGTTCCCCGACCTCTCCAGCTGGCTTTTGGTGAGATTAAAATCGCCACAGAGCACCCACAGGCCCCTGCAGTCCCCACGTAGTTCGACCAGTTCCTGACATAATTCCTCCTTACCCTCCCACGAGGGCGGGCCGTACACGTTCGTGAGGAAGAAAGAGGCGCCGGTCGAGAGATGTTTCAACTTAACGGTCAGAGAGAAGCGGCGGATCAGCACAACAGAGCAGGAGAACTCGCGGGAGCTCCAACAGGTGATGAGCCCGCCCGACGCGCCATCGGATTGCAGGATTTGGCATTTATCAATGAGTGGTGAAGCGAACGAGCGTAGAAAGGATTGGGACACCATAGAAACTTTTGATTCTTGCAAACAAAGTACCGCCTTCCTAGAAGAGGAAAGCCCACCCTTAACTAGACGCCTTTTACACGGGTCATTCAGACCCCGTACATTCCAACTACAAATGCTTAACATAACAAAGGGAAGCCCGCTTGAGAGTCGGCCGGGGTCAGCCACCTACGCTGACCCGAGAACGGCCACCAGATCCAGTTCTTCCTCGGGTAACAGGGTCACCCCGAATTTTGCGCTCTTCTTCCGGATCGCAGAACACGCCGCCAGTTCCGTCCGTCGCGGCCTAGCCTGGCCCCGCGCCGAGTTTGAGCCCTTAGCCCGATGCACAGGCTCGCCAACAACCCCTCCTTCCCGGAGCTGCGTCTTGCGCGCCACCGCCCGAACCGTGGCCGTAACCGCCGCCTTGTTCGCCAATCTAGGGCTGCGTCTAGCGGCTCCCAAAGCACTCCCTCTCCCGTTGGTCGTAGTCGATGCAACTCCGCCGGGAACAGCATTAGAGCCGCTACCCACAGGGGCACCGCCTAATGGCCGCCCAAGACCCCCTGCATCAGTCGCCGGCAACCCCAGCGTCCAGCCGATGCTATCCTCCGCACCGAACCCTCCGAGCCCGGGTCCAGAGATCAGAGACAGCACAAGCGGAGCAGAAACGGGCTTGGATGAGGCGGGGCCCGGAGATGGAGGGCCGGAGAAGCGGATTGGGAGGCCCGGGGAGGGCGAGTCGGTTGGAGTCACATAACAGTCGGGTCCGGTTGGGGCAAGACCCAGCTTAGGCGAGTCGGATGGAGTCACATAACAGTCGGGTCCAGTTGGGGCAAGACCCAGCTTTGATGAGGCGGGGCCCTCGACCGGAAGGGCCGACTGCCCCACCCCTTTCGAAGTTGAGGCGGGTCCCGTGGCCAGAAGGGCCTGCTGTCCCAGGCCCAGCCCCCGTACGCACCCCTCCCGATCCAAATAAGCCAGGTGCGGCCCCTGGGGAAACGAGAGCCCGGACGACCCACCCAAGCCCAGGCCCAACGACCCAAGCCCAAGCAAGTCGGGGCCCCGCTCCTCCAAGCCGGCCTTAGAGCCGCAATAGGGCCCCCACTCCGTCGAGACCTCCCCCACCAACTTGAAAGTCAACACACTCGAGAACTCCCCCTTCGAAGGCTTGGGCCAGGCGTCGCTGATCACATCCTCCTCGGGTCTCCAAAGATCCTCGGGCCCGGCGTCGCAGAACAAAGCGACCAAGGGTCGTACGCCATCTCCGAACGTGAAACGCCCTCCCCCCCATGAAGGCAAGTCAAGAGAAGAGTTCCAAAGGGGAAAAGGGGAGCCCTCGGGGAAACGAAACGAAACGGTCCTCGGGAACCCACCCGCGAAGCCACCGAAGAGGCAGGGGGGGGTAAACAAGAAAAAGCTCGAAAAGTGAAGGCCACAGAGATCGAGGTTGCGAACCCTCAGCAACACCTCACCGTTCTGTCGCACCTCGAACACCGAGGAAGCAGCCCTAGGTCCTCCGCAAGCTCTCACCTCGAGGCTACTCCGCCGGCCCATGTGCTTCGGCCTTGAGCCCCTGGCCGGAGCGACACCGCCGGGTTTGGGCGTCGCTGGTGCCGCCCGCCTCCGCCTGTCCCTGATTTCAGATGAGTTCCATGAGTCGCTGGGGTCAGAAGCTTGTCGGCCCCCCGCCACGCTGTCTCCTTCAAGATCGTCATTTTGCAGGGTCCAACGAGCGAGCTGGCGCCCCATCGGGTCGGTCTGTCCCGCACCTTCGTTGGGGTCACCTCCGACGAACGGGAACCCCTGGTCGTCTCCACCAAGGGGAGCAGAGCTCACGAAGATCACGCGGATATTAACCAGGTGATCCCCCAAAGTGAGGCGCAGGTTTTCGGGGACATCGGCCAGATCCTCCACGGCCACCAAGCATTTGAAAAAATTGATATTCAGCAAGTTGCGACTATCTTCGTCAGCGTGCAGAAATCTCCCAAAGCCATTGACTACCGCCGCCACCTTGCCATCGGTCCAGCATTCGAACGGGAGGCCCACCAGTTTCACCCAGACCTTAAACCTCAGCCTGGACCTCACTGCATCACTAAGCGGGTTCCAGGCAAAGCATCTGAAGCGACAGTGGGTGAGACGAAGCCCGTCCCGCCTGGTCAGGTCCTCCGGCGCAACCCACTGAGGAAGGAAAATGACGAAGTCCTGCGCCCTGTATTTGGCCACGAGAAAGTCGTTGGAGTAGCCGCCAAAACGTCCCGCCATGTCATTAGCGATTGTACCCTGCGGGTAGTGGCCGAGGTTGGCCGGACCACAGATGACGGCAACGACAGCTCGCCTGTTTTGGCTCTGTCTGGTATGGTATCCCTCCGATAGCGGCACAAACACCTTCAAGGCTTGAGGGCGAAAGCGAGCGACCCCTTGCATCCTCCGGAAGTGCTTCGAACGGGCAACGCGGCAGTTGCGGGCGAGATGGCCACTACCGAAGCACTTGAGGCACTTCACTGGGTCACGGCAGTGCCGGGCCCAGTGATCGCTGGCCAGGCACCGGAAGCAATAGTTGGCTCTCCGTCTAGCTGTGGGCCTGCCAGGAAGACTTCTAGTGGGTGGTGGTGGTTTGGAGCAGGGACGAGGAGGTGACAAAAGTGCTTCTTTATAGGTTCGTTTGCTCGGCCCGGAATCTCTCCGGGGGGCCCCATCCTTGTGCTGGGGGTTCACGGGCCCCTTACCTACCTCTGACCCGATGAGACAGGAGCTAGATAAGGGATGTCCTATGGAATCCGCCCAGGAGACGTGCTTCAGTTCCTTTCCTCCCTTCCCTGAGCGCAGCTGACAAGACTTACTGCCAAGGCCCTTGGCCGAAGGATGCCAATGTGCCCTTCCCTCCCGGTGAAACATCGCCTGACGTCCGACAGGACGAGGCTTGGTATCCCCGGCAAGAGACGTGCCCAAGCTTGAATCCCTGGTCGCCCATCGTGAGCGATGGGACTCCTCCTCCCCTGTCTGCCTCGAGACACTAGCGACCCCTACGCAGTCAAACGGGCTCTTCCCAAGTCGCCTAAACGCCGGCAGTCGGGCCGACTCAGGGATCCTGGGCTCACACTCGCACGAAGTCGCTCTCCCCAGCACGCCCTTACACACTTTCTCTCTCACTCGCTCTTTCTCTCTCTCTCGCTCTTTCTCACTCATTTTTTTGTGTCTCTTGAGTTGATACCCCTGAAGTTAAACTCTGTTAGTGTACCGTTTGGAACTGTCGTTATCTGTGTTAATTACTATTTTGTCCTTTCAAATATACCCTAAACCCTAAAATCCTAAACCCCTAAACCCTAAAACCCTAGACCCTAAACTCTAAAACCCTAAACCCTAAAACCCTAAAAAACCCTAAAAAACCCTAAACCCTAAACCCTAAAACCCTAAACCCTAAATCCTAGAACCCTAAACCCTAAACCCTAAACCCAAAATCCTAAACCCTAAACCCTAAACCCTAAAACCCTAGAAAATCCTAAATCCTAAACCCTAAACCCTAAATTCGGACAAAATAGGTATATCTGATAGTTTTCAACTCCGATTATTATTTAACTCTAGTTTAACCCTAGTTAACTTAACAAAGTGAAACGGTAGGGATATTTTTAATAACGGTGGAACGTATGAAGGTTATATTGGAAAGAAAAAAATAAGAGGGGTAAATCAGATATTTCTTTATATTTCAGGGGTACACAGGCAATTATCCCATATATATATATATATATATATATATATATATATATATATATATATATATATATATATATATATATATATATATATATATATATATATATATATATATATATATATATATATATATATATATATATAATTTCTAAAAATAAATATTTTAATTTTTTAATAAATAAATATAATTTTTTTTGAATAATATAAATAAGGGATAATTGCCTGTGTACCCCTGAAATATGAAGAAATATCTGATTTACCCCTCTTACTTTTTTCTTTCCAATATACCCTTCATACGTTCCACCGTTATTAAAAATACCCCTACCGTTTCCCTTTGTTAAGTTAACTAGGGTTAAACTAGAGTTAAATAATAATCGGAGTTGAAAACTATCAGATATACCTATTTTGCCCGGGTTTAAGGTTTAGGGTTTAAGGTTTAGAATTTTTTAGGGTTTTAGGGTTTAGGGTTTAGGGTTTTAGGGTTTAGAGTTTAGGGTTTAGGGTTTTAGGGTTTAGGGGTTTAGGGCTTTAGGGTTTAGGGTATATTTGAAAGGGCAAAATAGTAATTACACACAGATAACGGCAGTTTCAAACGGTACACAAACAGAATTTAACTTCAGGGATATTTTGGAAAGAAGTTGGAACGTAAGAATGGTAGTTTTAATATTAGCCTTCTAAGAGGGGTAAATCTGAAAACAGGGAAATTTTTAGGGGTATATAGGAAATTGCCCCTATAAATAAATTATGTATAGTTGAGATTTTTGTAAAAAATATACTAACTATCAATAAAATTTTTATTAATTTTCATTCTTATAAAAAATATATAATAATATTCTACCTAAATTTATATTTTATGTATAATAAATACATATTTTTATATTAATAATATTATATTTTATTATTTGTATTTATATTTTGTCTGCGTCCTAATTATTTGAAAATTGTCGAGTTGTTATATTCGAATCGCAGCAGTGTCCATGACATTAGGAATATAATTTAATAATTACTAATTTTTCACTTTAAAGCAATTAAATTTAATAAATTTTTACTCTAGTCAAAATATTTGTAAGTCTAGGGTTTAGAAGCAATACTATCTATGCATCTTAAATTAAAAAAACAAAGAAGTTCAAAAATAAAAAAACATTTATTTGCATCAGTTATATGATATGAGGTTATGTTTCAAATCAATTTTATTGTGCCATTAGTGAATTATAATTTTATAATAATATTATATATTTAAAATTTAATATTTTTATTTATTTTAATAAATGTTTATTTATTAAAATTATATAAAATTAGAGTAGTGGCCTACCGCGATCCAGTATTATTTTAAGATCTCGGATAGATCAATCCAATGCCAAATAACGGAATGAGATTATCCAACGACAAATTTGGAACACTTATCAGGATCTTGTCATTTTGGAAGAGGTTGGAGATAAGCACGCCCTTTTGGAAGAGGTTGGAGATGAGCACTAAGGATTCGGAAAGACTTTTCAGGTGCAGAAATTATAGACGAAGTACCAGAAATATCGCTATGCGCTCGATCCTTGTTACGATTTGTTCGAAGCCGCTCTCTGCGGCCTCCCCACTCCCTGCGTTGATGGTCGTGGCCTCTGTCGCTGCGGTGATCACCGCCGCTTATAGCTCCGCCACCTATACCTAAGGAGTTCGAATGCATCTATATTTGTAAGAGATTAAATCTCGAGAGCACGATAGAGATGACGTGTGGGTGAGAGAGATAGAGAGGGGGATGGGAAATGTGTAGGGGTTTTGAGAAAGAGATAGTGAGAGAAAAAATGAATAAGTGATGAAAAAATAAAAAAATAATATATAAAAAAATAAAAAAATAAAAAATATTATCATATCGGCCTATATAATAAAAATTAATATAGAGTTAATAGATATACTAATACTAATTAAAAGTATAAAGATAAATTTCACCATCAAATTTTTTTAAAAAAATATCAAAACAATTTTGAATAATAAAATTAAAATTTTGACCACTTAAATATCTAACTTAAAATATAAGTTATAGTTAAAGATAATTTCTTAAGTTTGTACCGATATATTATAACTGTTACAAGGATGAGTTGGAGAGGATGGGTACCGTAACGGGTGCCCCAGGTGTCGTCGGGTGGGACCCGTTCGAGTGAATCCAGAGTCCAATCCCAACACTTTCGGGTCCAATTTGGGCCCCGATCGAACCCACACTACAATTACACGAACCTATACGTAGTAACTCGCTCGATTCCGCTGGACGATGGTCTAATCCGCACCACAAAATGTACCCAACAAAGGTACCCGATGCAAAGTGTGAAAAAAAAAAAGAAAAAAAAAGCATGTAATTAATTTTTACGCGGCAAATTCAACGTCCACGTCGGACACTCTGGCGTCGCACGTGCCTTACTTGGCACCACCGTGCGAACTGCGTTGTTCGAAAGCGACACACGGTGGGCCCCACCACAAGAGGTAAAATAATTTGTAGCTGTTTAATGGAACAGGTGCACCATGCACCGCCAATTGCTTTGTGTTCCCGTGTTTAATTGGTTACTCGAAAATAAACCAAAAAAAAATATTTTTAAATTTTTTTTAAAAAAATTTAATTCTTCTAAAATTAAGTAGAAGAGGAATAAAATTATTATTTTTGAATATTTTTCCAAAAACTAGGCACCTTATATATTATTAAGATCAAATTTGTACATATTATTTGAATATAAGAATAAAATAGAGAGTCTTATAGGAATATATTAATTATTAAGATATTATTTGTGTATTCAATTCATAAAAACTAAAATTTTATATAATTAACAATTATAAATTTTAAAACTCTATTATATAAATATAAAATACGGCTAAAATTCAATAGAATAAAAAAATGCTCTGCTTGATTTATAAAGAATAAGTGCTCTATTTTTTTTAAATAGATTATATTTTTAATGAAAGTTATTCTTATGAATCGTTAATATATTGACGGTAGCATTTTTAAACTATATGCACAAACTAATAAAATGTCTGGTATTTAATATTATACTAATAATAGGTAAAAAAATATAATACTTATTTTAATTATGAACTATTTTGATTGGACTATTTAATTTTTTAAAATTTTAATTTTACTTTCGAATATTTTAATATGTTTGATTTGAGTCCGTAAAAGATATTTTGACTGGAAAATTTGAGATCTCATTTTTTTTTATCTGGTTAATTAATATATTATATATAATTTACACAACTATAAATTTATTCAAATAAATAATTAATTTAAAATTTAAATAAATTATTATTAATTAATTCAAATTAAATAAATTAAAATGTTAAATTGTTATTACAAAACGGACGACAGTGTAGATAAATTTGGTATATTTTTTATCTTAGTAATTTGTCGAAGTCTAAGCTAAATGGAATGTACGGATACACGGGGTGCAAGGAAAACTTTCCTGATAAGAATAAACGAAAGGGGTGAAAGGGTGAAAGAAAGCAGTGAAAGAATAAAAGAGTGGGGGCCTCTCCGGGAAAAAGAAGGCGACGATGCCTGCAAGCGGCGTCCCTTTTGCTTTTTTATGTTTTTTTTTTTTTTTTTTAATCTTTTCTGCATAAAGACTGTCTCAGTTTAGAGAGAGATAGAGAGAGTGAGTGTGTAAGTGAGAGAGAGAGAGAGAGAGAGGAGATTGGAGAGTGGCTTCGGCTCCTGCTTCTGCTTCTGCTTCTGCTTCTGCTGCTGCTGCTGCTGCTGCTACTTTTTCTAATCTCCACCAACGCACTACGCTTTTTCCTCCGATTATGCTTTTGGCTCCTGTTCTCATCTGAAACCATCGTTGTAGAGCAAAAGAAGCACGGAATCGAGTGAGGGATCCGGCGATCGGCTGCTTCCCAACTCTTCGTCCTCGAGCTAGGGTTAGGGTTTCGGGGAGGGAGCGAGGAGGAGGGGGGAATGGGGAACGCGTCGGGGGAGGAGGAGGAGGAGGAGGAGGAGGAGGAGGAGGAGGTCTCCGATCGGTGCGGGAGCTACAGCCCCAGCGCCGACGTCAGCGAGTCTGAGACATCCAGCGAGTGCTCCGCCGCGCGGCGCTACGCCGCCGCGGGCGCCTCCAGCTCCTTAGCCTCGTCCCCGCTCGCCGCGGCGGCGGCGGCGGCGGCGGCGGTGAGGGGGCTCTTCCCCGGCGGCGGCGGCGGTGGCGGCGGGGTGGTTTTCTGGGAGGGGAAGCTGGAGAAGCGGGAGAAGGAGCTCTCTGGTACGTAGCACTGTGCACTGTATCTAGTCTCTGTGTTTCCTACTAAAATCTCTCTGCTGGAAAGTGTTTGTAGCTCGAGATCTAGTGGAAACTGTGGCGGATCTGGTGCTTAATCCCTTGCGTTTGCTTCTTTTAATGACATTTTCAGAGTTGGAGATGATGAAGGAGCGGTTCGCCAAGCTCCTCCTCGGGGAGGACATGTCTGGGGGCGGAAAGGGCGTCTGCACCGCCCTCGCGATCTCAAATGCCATCACAAATCTCTCGGGTAAGGGGAATCTCTTCGAATAAACCCAGTTTTTCCTGAATTTTACAAGAGTTGTATTGAGTTCTTTGTGTTGCCGAAAATGGATTCAGCTACTGTGTTTGGGGAATTGTGGAGGCTCGAGCCCCTGGCTCCGCAGAAGAAGGCAATGTGGCAAAGAGAGATGGAGTGGCTCCTCTGCGTTAGCGATTCGATTGTGGAACTCGTCCCCTCCTTGCAAGAATTCCCCGGCGGAGGGACGTTTGAGGTGATGGTCCCTCGCCCTCGCACCGATCTCCACATGAACCTCCCGGCGCTCACGAAGCTCGATGCGATGCTTCTCGGAATGCTGGACGGGTTCCGCGAGACCGAGTTCTGGTATGTGGATAGGGGGATTTTGGTTGCAGATGCCGACGATGACGGTAGTGGGGCCTATCCGTCTTCTTCATTCGGTAGGCCTTCCTTGCGGCAGGAAGAGAAGTGGTGGCTCCCGTGCCCGCGGGTTCCCCCGAAGGGGCTGTCCGAGGATTCGAGGAAGAAGCTGCAGCAGTGTAGAGATTGCGCCAATCAGATACTGAAGGCGGCGATGGCAATTAACAGTGCGGTGCTTGCCGAGATGGAAATCCCTGATGCTTACTTGGAGACATTGCCCAAGGTATACAAACAGAACATTATGTTTTTCTCTGTCAATTGTATCTACTCTTTAGCTAAATATAGTCTAAAACAATTTAATATGTGAAAAGGAGTCTCTTTTGTGCTGCTTCCGAAAGTTCAACTCTCTAATGTAACTTGTGATGGATAAGTTGAGCAGGCATATTTGAACTAACTGAATATATTTAGTCATATCTATTTACATATCTATCTATCTATCTCTATGCGTATAAAACATATTTAGGTGTATCTATTTAGATTTCTGTTTATCTATACGCATGTACAGGCATATACATTACATGGTGAGTCAGTGGGTAGTTCACTTAGCATGCTAAGCTTCTATTTCCATAGCAATTTAACAAATCTCTTTCATGTTAGCCTAGTCTTAAAAATCAGCTTTTCCTTATAGTGGTCGCCAATGAACTACTCTTTCTATTACAATTTAGGTGAGAATATTAGTTCTAACCATGTTCATTTCTTGTATTTTCTAACTTCAAAATCACATCATTACTACGTAGATTTAACACGTAGTCACCGATTTGGCTCTGGTTATTTCCGCCTGAGAAATAATTACCTTCTTTGCTATAAAATCAACCACAGACATCTAGGCATTTGCTGCATTGTGGTTTTCTATATTATTGTTGTGCTCATTATTTAACTTGCAGTTTGATTTGCCGTTAAATTGAATATTCCATCAGTAATATCCGTCAATTAAGCTTTTGTAGTCTTTATTTTGTTTGCTGAAGTAATCTTTAAGTGTGACATAATCTAATTTACAGTAGCAGGCTGTCATATTAATGAACTTGTGAGGGGCTTTTAATTGTGTATATCTGGAATTGCCCTGAACGATAAATTTTGCTTTTATTAGTAACTTGGGGGCAAGAAATATGTGTCAATTAATTTTTTTTCCCCTTTATTTATCTGAAAGAGCTTTAAAACTAATTTTTGCTTTCAGAGGTATTCTCTCAATCTAAGATATTGAGATATCTGCAGTTAAATACCATTTTGCAGGTGCAAGAAAAGGTAAAAAAACAAGAAGTATGAATACCCCCTCAACAATAGGCCATTTTGGACGGGCCCCTCAACTTAACTTTTTCTTTGTTTTTTCCCTATTGATAACCCCCGCAACTTTTGATTTTTTTTTTTTCAGAATTGAGTGATTTTAGTATATATTAAATTGGGAGATTTATGAAATTCATTGGAGATTCCGTTAAATTTAATGGTTTTAATCACCCTCTAGTAAATAAAACTTAAAAAATTAAAGGCTAATTAGCTAATAGAGCCATTTAATTTAATAAAATTTTCTACTGAATCAACTAATCAAATGAGAAAATTAGAAGATGCGGGGGTATGAATAGAAAAACTGAAATTGAGGGTCCTACATCAAAATGACCTATAAGAGAAGGACTCTGTACATTTTTTACCTGCAACAAACTAACCTCAAACAAGGAGTTCGTTAGGTAGATTGGGAAAAAAATGTTTTGAGGATGGATAAAAGTGCTTTCATAGGGAGACTTAGAGAAAGTAACTAATTTGGCTGGAGTATGTATGAGGATATTTTGGTGAGAATATTTTGGTCGTAGGCTGAGCTGATGAAACGAAGTATGCTATGGGAAGCATCAATGAAAAACTGTAGCAGTATTATTTATGTGACATGCATATCAGCTATCTTGATGTAATCTTGTGAAAGCTGATGGTTGAGTTAGAACAAAAAAGGATGGTAGAATAGGTTAAGGTGAATGAACTGGTCAAGGGAGGGCTAGTGTGAAGAAAAATATATTGTTGCCGGTCATACTTGGAGCGGGAAAATTGTAATTGAAAGATTGTCAAACAATTGGCCTGTATTCAATTTATAAATCATTGCGTAATGACATTATATGCTATTTATGCTAACAAAGAACACGAAAGGTCTTATTTTAGAATATGATATGTGTGCGAACCATGTTTTTAAATTCCCGTTGAATAAAAACATGAGATCTCAATATGCTTGTCTGCTTAAAATTTACATAACTCTTTTGCTACCTAATAGCCTAACAGTGAAAATGTTTTCTATTGTCAAATTTGACCTGTCCATTTTCTCACTAATCTCATAATGGTTGATTGTATCTGCAGAGCGGTAAGTCTTGCTTAGGCGAGATCATCTATCGGTATATAACGGCAGATCAATTTTCACCGGAATGTCTTCTTGATTGCCTGGACCTTTCATCCGAGCACCACACACTGGAAATAGCAAACAGGATCGAGGCAGCTGTACATGTTTGGAGGATGAAAGACCAAAAGAAGCATCCTCAATCAAAAGCAAAGAAGTCATCATGGGGTGGAAAGGTGAAGGGTCTCATCTCTGATACTGAAAGGAGTCAACTTTTGGCGCAGCGGGCCGAGGGCCTTCTTCAGAGCTTACGACTACGATACCCTGGTCTCCCTCAGACTGTTCTGGACATGAACAAGATCCAGTATAACAAGGTATAGCACTACCCTGGTCTTACAATTATCTGATTGTGTGTTATAACTAGATATGATATATTTTGAAATGGCATATCGTGGCTGAGGAACAGCGACAACCTTCCATAGACAATTGCCATTTAGGGATTATGCTTTAGTTAGTCTCCACATTTCCTCTGGTGCAGCCTAACAATTCGAGCTAATCCCTGAACTTGTATAATTTTGCAGCTCAAGTCTTTAAACTCTTTGTCTAAACAACAATCATAATCTATCCTATATTTTGCAGTTGTCCCTAGCCATGCAAACCATTTAAAATCTCACAACCATTTTGTCTTGTCTCATGACACCTTTTTTAATTGATTAGTCTAAGCTAGAAGTCGAGTGACAATTGAAGTACCATGCACGGGCGTTTCATTCATTTTTTACTCTTATTTACAGATGTTTCTACTCGCTAAGCATGAGCATCAAAACTAGCACATCATTACTGCATGACTCGTAAATCTTTATTGCATAAACTGTGTAAATCTTTATTGCATAAACCGTGAATTGACCTCCCAACTCTTCCTGTCATGTGGAATTCTTTTGCAGGATGTAGGACAGTCCATCCTGGAAAGTTACTCGAGGGTCATGGAGAGTTTGGCGTTCAACATAATAGCAAGGATCGACGATCTGATCTTTGTTGATGACGCTACAAAGAGGTCCGCAGCTGAAGAAGGGGTTTCGATATTCAACCGAGGATTAGGAGGGCTCCCCATTCAGAAAAGGATCTCTCCTAGCCCCTTCTCGATTCAGAACACCCCCTATGCTTCGCCATTTGCCACACCAACGTACTGTGCATCCACTCCTGTTTCCGGAAGCCCTGGAAGAGTGCAACCTTCGATAAGTAAGCGAAGTTTCCGGGGAGTACAAGATGCGAAGGGGGCGAAGCACATTTCCAGTGAGTTGGATAAGATGTGGTCATATACCGGAAACCTCAGTGCCAGAAAGGATGCAGGAGATGCCCCCGAGAGGGATTGATTGATCTGGTGGACTATTTTATCGCACATATGTTATCAGAGGCGGCGGTAGGCGGTGTCCCCTTGTGTAGAAATAACTTTATTTCCAGTTTTGTTATTTAATCTGGTGGAGTAAGGATCCTGTTAATGTCTTCTTCTTCTTCTTCTTCTTCCTCTTCTTCTTCTTCTTCTTCTTCTTCCTGTTGTTAATGGAACAGCGTAGCTCAACTTGTTGCTTTCGGAATCTGTTGTTCAAAGGCTACCTCTTTCCCATGTTCATATTGGCCCATCTGAACCAAATACAATAGTTTCACTACATCTTTAACATAGGAAGTTATGCCACTTGGAGTAGCCGTTTTCTTGGTCAATTAAAATATCGAGTATGTAAAACAATAATTAATATGATTCTAGTACCAAATTATCTTAATCACTGTTACTCAGAAAAAAAAAAAAAAAAAAAGTTTCTCATTCTCTCTCTGTTCTTTTCATGAACAATTGATCGCTATGAATGTGTTTTCCTAAGTCTTTCCTCGTACAAATAATCTCAGATCATGCAAAGCTAACAGAAATCAAACAGCAGAAGCATGGCTGCATGAATTGAGCTAGAATCCGCCATGAAATAATTTACAAAGGTTTTTTTGGAATGGAGGTGACATGATTTTTAGCATGCCTACATTCTTTTGTCGCGGGCATCTTTGGCGGGTTTGAGCAAGATCCACTTGCAGTATGGAGTCCCGCCCGCATGAACTAAGTGCGTGTTTGTTTCGGATGAAATAGGGCTTATGATGGAACTCGACATCAGCCAAAACGATGCCTCCTTTTTCTGAATCATTGACCTTACTCTGCGAGCAAGCCGTAGTCATGAGCCTGAGTGATCTCAAGTGCGGAGAGGTTGCCAGGTTGGTGAACTCCCACACTAAAATCGCAAAACACATCTTTTAGGATAAAAAAAAGTTTAGAATATAATAGTGACACCGCGTGGTTACTATATCTCCAACCAATCAAATTGTGCCCTTACGGTTCACCCATCCTATCATAATCTTTTTTTTTAAAAAAATTACTCCACTTACACTCAAAAGAGCGAGAGATTTGATAGGTTTGAGACGTAATAAATAAGGAAAATGCTATGTGTACACCCGTAAGGGGTGTACATCTCACACCCCCACTCATCTAAGGATGGGGGTGTGATGATGGGTCACTTGATGTGATCCGTAAAAAATATCGCCACCATTAAAATGATGGAGATGTATGATGTACACCCCTTCGGGATGTACATGTAGCATTGCAAAATAAATAATATGATGCCACTGCTATATAGAAAATCAACGATTAGACCCTAAATAGGCCCAAAAATAAGCCCAACGGACTAAAAACACCCAAATGGGCCCACTTATTATAATCCATGTACTTAAATTTCGTCTCAAATAAGAAAAGAAAAAATTATTAAAGTTTAAATTGGGTTAAATAAATCACAGCTACCCAAACTTTGGTCTTTTTGTATATAGCCACCTAAACTTTCAAAATTTCATTTTTTTTTCCTTGATTTATATTTTAACAATTTTAGATCACTAACATTAGTGACCAAGAAATAATAAAGAACACATACCGACAATATAAAAATATATATATTTTTTACATCAGAATTTAATTTCACATTATAAAAGTTGATTTCTAACATTTGATTTGCAAATTAAATAAGATTGTCGTGATCAACTTCATTGGCGTAAGTGATTTTTTTGGTATAAATTTTTTTTGCAATTAACTCCCTGTGGGTAAATTTACATCAAAATTTAGCCCATAGAATTGATTACTAACATTTAATTTACAAGTTAAATAAGATAATGATCATCAATTTTATTATAGTGATTTTCTGGTATAAAAATTTATCTATATCATTAGCATGCATTTATTTATTATTTTTTGACCAATTAACTAATGTTAATCGCCTAAATTGACGAAATACTAATTTAAATAATTAATTATAAATTTTTAAAAGTTTAAATAATAAATATAAATTTTTGACAGTTTAGAAAGCTATTTACAAATCTGCAAAAATTCAAGTGGTTCAAAAACATTTAACCCTTTATATATATATATATATATATATATAACTTATCAGAATTAAAAACAATTTTAATTTAATTATTTAATTTTTTTAAAATTTTATTTTTACTATGTAATATTTTAGTTTATTTAATTTGAGTTGGTGTTATTTTAACTTTAAAATTTGAATATGATATTTATCTTTACAAGTTTAACTAGTTTATAGTAATTTTCACAGCAATAAATTTATTAAAATAAAAAATTAACTTAAATTTTAAAATTAAAGTACAGTTGGCTAATTTAAATTAAATAAAATAAAAAGTTCAAACATATTTTTATCTTATAATTTTATCAAATTCACTTACATACATTGATAAGTGAATTTGATAAAATGCACCGACAAATATTTTTTGGTTTAAAAATTTATTTTTCGTGTGCTTGTTTAATTATAATTATTTTAAAAAATTATATATTTTTTACATATTTAAGAAAAATATAAAACTCTCGCTCTATAAAAGTTATTTTTTTCAAAATTCTTTATCAATTTTTTTCAATAAATCAAATAAATATTAATAAAAAATTATTTTTTCCACAAATTAAATATTATAATATATATATATATATATATATATATATATATATATATATATATATATATATATATATATATAGGAAAAGAGCAATGCTACATGTACACCCCGAAGGGGTGTACATCATACACCTCCACCATTTTAATGGTGGCGATATTTTTTACGGGTCACATCGAGTGACCCATCATCACACCCCCATCTTTAGATGGGTGGGGTGTATGATGTACACCCCGAAAGGGGTGTACACATAGCATTTTCCTGGAAAATGCTATGTGTACACCCCTTTCGGGGTGTACATCATACACCCCACCCATCTAAAGATGGGGGTGTGATGATGGGTCACTCGATGTGACCCGTAAAAAATATCGCCACCATTAAAATGGTGGAGGTGTATGATGTACACCCCTTCGGGGTGTACAGGTAGCAGTGCTCATATAGGAAAATGCTATGTGTACACCCCTTTCGGGGTGTACATCATACACCCCACCCATCTAAGGGTGGGGGTGTGATGATGGGTCACTTGATGTGACCCGTAAAAAGTATCGCCACCATTAAAATGGTGGAGGTGTATGATGTACACCCCTTCGGGGTGTACAGGTAGCATTGCTCATATAGGAAAATGCTATGTGTACACCCCTTTCGGGGTGTACATCATACACCCCACCCATCTAAGGGTGGGGGTGTGATGATGGGTCACTTGATGTGACCCGTAAAAAGTATCGCCACCATTAAAATGGTGGAGGTGTATGATGTACACCCCTTCGGGGTGTACAGGTAGCATTGCTCATATAGGAAAATGCTATGTGTACACCCCTTTCGGGGTGTACATCATACACCCCACCCATATAAGTGTGGGGGTGTGATGATGGGTCACTTGATGTGACCCGTAAAAAGTATCGCCACCATTAAAATGGTGGAGGTGTATGATGTACACCCCTTCGGGGTGTACAGGTAGCATTGCTCATATAGGAAAATGCTATGTGTACACCCCTTTCGGGGTGTACATCATACACCCCACCCATCTAAGGGTGGGGGTGTGATGATGGGTCACTTGATGTGACCCGTAAAAAGTATCGCCACCATTAAAATGGTGGAGGTGTATGATGTACACCCCTTCGGGGTGTACAGGTAGCATTGCTCATATATATATATATATATATATATATATATATATATATATATATATATATATATATATATATATATACACTACAACAAAATTAGGTTATAAAGACACATGTTTGTGACACTTTTGTATTAAAATGGTGGAGGTGTATGATGTACACCCCTTCGGGGTGTACAGGTAGCATTGCTCATATATATATATATATATATATATATATATATATATATATATATATATATATATATATACACTACAACAAAATTAGGTTATAAAGACACATGTTTGTGACACTTTTGTATAAGTGTTCTATCTATATTTTATCTATATTCAAAATTAGATTATAATGACACATTTTTGAGACACATTACAAAAATGTGTCGCTATACATCCTAACGACAGCACATATAGCAACACTTATAATAAGTGTCGGTATTTTTGTAGGCAACACTTTTTTTAAATTTTAAAAATACTTAAAAGTGTCGCTATAGCCTAATTTTGTTGTAGTAATATATATATATATATATATATATATATATATATATATATATATATATATATATATATATATATATATATAGGGCAACGCTACATGTACACCCCCAAAGGGGGTGTACATCTTACACCCACCCATCTAAGGGTGGGGGGGTCACTTCACAAATTGTGAAGTGACCCCTCACCACACCCCATCCATTGGATGAGTGGGGTGTGCGATGTACACCCCCAAATAGGGTGTACAAGTAGCATTTTCTATATATATATATATATATATATATATATATATATATATAAATTCAAGGAAAAATTATTTAATTGTTTTTCACAATTTTACTTAAAACCAAACAATCCTAATCCAAAAGAAAAAAAAAAGAAAAAAAAAAGGCATCACTCAATTTGAAAAGGTTGGGCAAAAGATATGGCCATAGAGATTTGGTCTCTTACTGCGTCCTCAACTCGTACGATTCAGATACGCTGCAGATGCAGTACGGAGCCCATAAAGTCAGTTACTTTATTGCTTGCACCCAGTGTACATACACACCACATACACCGCAATGCTATATATCGCGTGTTACAAAATCAATTTTCTAATTTTAAAATACCTGATTCTAAATCTCTAAAAAAAAAATCATATTTATAAAAAAGTGTTAATTAATAGAATAAACTTCAATTTATTCCATTATATTTTGAACACGGCCAATAATACATCTTAAAAAATATGTATATATCTTTTATCCACGAATTCATATTGGATCTAACTTATAAATTTTCTTTTTTATTTTTAAAATTTTAAATATAATATGTAAGATCTGCACTGTCCTTTTAAAATATATATATATATATATATTTAATAGTGTTTTTTTATTTTATCATTTTGTGGTTCAAAAAATTATACGTTATTATTTTATAATTTTTTGTAATTTTATTTTATCAACCTGCGCTTTCAATAATAAATAAATATAATTAAAAATATAAAATAATTAGATTTCTAATCTTAAATTTAGAATACTAATTATCAAACCATTTATCGCATGTTATTGAAAAATATATATACTTAGATATATTTACTAAAATTTTATTTTTATTTTATTGTAAAAATCATCGTTAAATAAAATACATCATGCGGTTTATTATTTTTTACTTTACTACATTTTATTTAACGAAAGAATATTCTATCAGTAAAATTTTAAAAAAAATTACATAAATATGTGTAATTAATTTTTTAAATTACAAAGTGATAAAAATAAATATGCAGTAAATCACAACAGGCAAAAATAAAAGTATACACACTGAGCATGCAATTATTTTTCAATAAAATCACATCATCTAAGCAGCGCAAATAAACAAATAAATAAATAAAACAAAAATCACTGCTTCGGTTTCTCCCCAATTTTTAAATATTTTTCTATTTTAAGTTCTCAAGTACGCATAGATTTATTAGTAACTCGTACACTGTATCGAGCATAACGAAACATCAAAATAGTAAAAACCCCACAAATTAAATTCACAAAACTATTTTCATTAATTTATATATTTATTAGGTGCTATCATAAAAATGTCCCAGCTATGAATTATAGAGTTGCAGCAGGTAGATCATCAGATATAGGGCTACACAGTAACACAGGTGCTTTAATAATTAGTTATCAGAGTATTATTATTATTATTATGGTGGTTAAAAAAATGCATGAATATTATTATTATTATTATGATTATGATGATGGAAAAAATGCATGGTTATTCCATGCACGATTGGAATATTGCAACTTAGTTTGTATTATTATTATTATTTTTGTTCAGAATAATATTATTTGTATATTTAAAATTAGAGGTACAAAATATATATATATATATATATATATATATATATATATATATATATATATATATATATATATATATATATATATATAGCGGAATAGAAATTTTGTAATTAGTAAAATTCACTTTATTTCAGAATAGATGGAATATAAAATATATATCTAATTTTGAGTATACAAGAAGTATATATATATTTTTTTTCACCTTAATTTTAAAGGCTAAATTATATTTTGGTCATTAAATTGTAAAGTGCGATGTAAATTTCAATATTATATATTTTTTATTTAAATATTTAAAAATATTATAATTTAATTTAATTAATTAAATATTAATATATAACAGTCAACTAAATTAAATAATAAAAAATTTGAAGACGAAAATATTATGTCTTAAAATATGTTTATGTATAGTATATTAGGTCTTAAAAAATCACGAGGAGATTCAAATATAATTTTTTATTTTTCAATTTATTTTCAGTAGAATTAGAATTATAATATAAATGTATAATATAATGGAAAATGCTATGTGTACACCCCATCCGGGATGTACATCCTACACCCTCACCCATCCAATGGATAAGGATGTGAGAAAGGGTCACATCAAGTGACCCCAAAGACACCCCACCCATTGGATGGGTGGGGTGTAGGATGTACACCCCTTTCAGGGTGTACATATAGTATTGCCCCTTCCACTCGTCACATTGATGTGACGAATGGATGAATACCCATTTTAAGATGGGGTGGATGTAGGATGTACACCCTATTTGGAGTGTATATTATTTTTCATAAAAAAAAATACAGGACCTAGCCGAGATTATTAATTAATTTATTATTAAACAGGTTATTTTTTTCTATTGGTTTGTGAAATTTAAGGATATATATCGCATGCATAAATAAATAAATAAATATATATATACTTATTAATTGCTCTTATTTATGAGCATACGCATGCTCTTCTGTGGGCTTCTGAGGATATTAAAATTTTTTTTAAAAAAGTAGCCGTTACAAGTCCACGTGTCACTCGATGGTTGGATTGTGAATGTTGGCTATGCCTCCCCCTTCACGTTTCATTGACCCCGTTTTAAAAGAATTAAAAAGTTGGTGGAAATGTATGGAGAGCCCCTCAACTAATATACTATTTTGAAATTAGCTCTTCAAGTTTATTTTGTATCAATAAATTAGCTCCTTTGGAATTACGACATCATATATTATAATATAGAGTGAGTAAAAGCATCACAAAAAAAATATTTTTTTTTTATTTTTTATAAAGGATATCAATATTAGGTAGATTACAATAATTCGATTAAAATATTTTTTTTTTATAATTTTATTAAAAAATAACGAAGTATATCTTTATATACTTTTTATAAAAAATTTATTTTATTGAAAAATAATTTTTCATAAAATTATATTATTTCTTAGAATTTTTATTTTCCGAATAAAAAATTTAAAATAAAAATATTAGTTTTTTATAAAATTCATTCTAGTACGTTTTTTTATAAGTTCTCTCAATTCCAAACAAAATCGGTATTATTTTAATTGATTAGTTCATTTAAAATTTAATATCTTTTTATTTACAAAAACATAATTATCACTCAATAGACCTGAATTTTTTTAGAAATTTATTAGACTAAACTCATTTAATTAAAAAATAAAAAAGTGTAAATAAAAAGAAAAGTAAATTAAGTTGATGGGCTATTTCAAGAAACCGTATAAGTGAGGGGGTCTCCATACATTTTTAACCTACTCTTCACTTCCTCACCAACCTAAATAAGAGAAGGGATTTTGGGAATGAGTACCTTGTTTTTACTACTACCCCACACATTTACTCATCCCATTTCACACCTGTTTTTTTTTTTTTTTTTTGGTTTTATTATCATTATCAAAGCTTAAGAGAGAGAGAGAGAGAGAGAGAGAGAGATGGAGAAAGAAGAGGGAGAGAAAAAAATGGAGGAGAAAAAGGTGATGGGTGTGGAAATGGGAGAAAAAACATACCCTTCTCCATTACATTCTCATGAGGAGGTGGTGAGAGATAGAGAAATATTCATGGACACACTGCGCCGTTTCCACTCCTCCATGGGCACAAAGTTTATGTATGCATGCATAACTTTTTCTTTTTTCTATTTTCTTTTATTATGTCATCTATTTTTCTCTACTAAGTTTGATTTTATTTATTTATTTATTTATTTATTTTTGTGTATCTTATTTGGTGTTATTATATATATATTTTAGGATCCCTGTTATTGGAGGGAAGGATCTTGACCTGCACCTCTTGTATGTGGAAGTGACCAAAAGAGGTGGCCTTGAAAAGGTTTGCATTAATTATATATAATTAGCAATAATGTGAGATTAATTGTAGTAGAAATAATTATTTTTGATATATATATTTTATGTGATTTATGTAATTATATTTCTCTGATTAAAGTAAGCAGTGCATCCAATTTTTGATGTAGTAGAAGAGCTATCAAATGTCTTACATTAAGTAATTATACTAAAATCCAAATAATGATTTGGTAGGAGAACTAAAATAGGCCATGGTTTATATATAAGCTTCATGCATTTCATTTTGCCATTATTTGTTTCTTAATTAATTTATTTATTAATTTGTAATGTAGGTTATAGAGGAGAAGAGGTGGAGAGAGGTGATATGTGAGTTTAAGTTCCCACCAACCACAACAAGTGCTTCCTTTGTGCTGAGGAAGTACTACTTGAGTTTGTTGCACCACTATGAGCAGGTGTACTTCTTCAGAACCCAGGGCCTACTTATCCCCCCTGCAGGTTTGTTTGTTTTTTTTTTTTTTTTTTTTTGTTCCCTATTTTCTTAAATATAAAAATATAAAATTATTAGTTTTTATTAATTTAAATTTAAAGAATAACTGATGTTTCATGATATTAGAAGATTCTGAGTTCGAATCATATCGTTGTTCGGACTATTTAATATGATATTAGAGCCGGAGATTCTGACACGTCAGAGTTCAAGACACTAAAGAAAGGGTTAAATATAAAAATATTATTTTCTATTAGCTTAAGTTTAAAGAGAAATTAAATGTTTAATTTGCATTATTTAACATATTTTTATATATAATTTTCAAATCTTTTTTTCGACATTTTGAATTTTTTTTAAAATTATTTTAATTTAATCATAATCTTCATCTAGTAGTAGAGAAAGAGTTAATGTTGATAATAATGTTTTTTCTACTAGTAGATGAGGATAAGGATTAAAAGTGAAATACTTTTCACAACTTAATTTCAATGTACTTGATATTCAACTTTAAAAGTTTTGAGAATAACAGTGATCTTTTAATTCTAATTATATATCTGTTCTAAAAAAAAACTTAATTACACTCTACTACACCGAACTTAGTGTTTTTTTTCATTCGCTACATTATATCAATATCTGCACCGTAGTTTAGATTTATTTTTATTTTTCTATCTTGTATAATTTTTTTTTTCTCATAAATATGACAAATTTTTTTTTTTTTCCTTGTCAATCTCTATATGACTGATTATAGATTTATTATTTTAGACAAAATTTAATAACTTTATTAAGAGACGCACTAGTTAAATAGTAAAAAAAAAAATGTAAAACAAATCTCCATAATAGCCTCATTAAAAATTTCTATCGAGTTATTTTTAATTATTTTTTTTAAATTTTTTTTATGTCAAAATGAATTGAATATATGTTATGCTATTTTTAATCAATATTTTTTAACAGTAATTATAGGTTTATTGCTTATAGTGCAGGGATTGAGAAAAAATAATAGTTAAGTGGTGCCTTTGAAAAAATAAATAAATAAATAAATAAATAAAGAGACTATACTCTTAATAGTTTTAACAATGGTGATTTTATTTTGGGGACACATGGAACAATCAACACATGCTACATTAATTAGCTTAATTATGACTCTTTTTTTTTTGTATATATTTTTCTTAATTTAGTTATTCATGTGGTTAATTTGGTGCAGCTTCGGCGCAGACCAAGAGTCCCATGAGCAAGTTTGGACATGGCCTGGTTATCTCTGACTCCACAATGCAGAAGCCAAATAGCCGTAAAAGAGGATTAGATCACCCTGACCCACAAAATAAAGGTGAAATCACCTTACTTTTAATTACTAATTTTGTTTCAGCGTATATAAATGCTTTACTTTTCATTCTCAACTTTTGTTCTTTCTATTGTTCTATTGTATGATTAGATTGTTAATTTTTGACTCGAACCCAAATTTCGAATTGATCTAACTAGGTGCGCGACGGTTTTGGTTCACCCTTTTCTCAGTGTGTCGAACACTTGCATTTGTAGTGAGGGATTAGGCTCGGTATAGGCGTAAACGAACCCATTGTCTCCATTTGTTTTTATATTACTATGTCGTTTCCTCGCAGATTGATCTTTCGGGATAACATGGTATTACTTTCGTTAACAATCAAATGCGGTAGTGTTACAAATTTGAGTTTGTTTACAAACTCTTCTGCAACTAACATGCGTCCCAATACTTACAACTTGTTCGAAGTGCTTCGCAGTAAATAAGGTACAATATTGAGTGTCGTAATGAATTCGCGTAAATTCACAGGATCTTACAACTTTTCCGTGACCGGATCGATCGACGGGAAATTTGAGTACGGCTACTTGGTCACGGTGAATATCGGGTCGGAGACCCTGCATGGAGTGCTCTACCATGTCCAACACCCACCTCCTACTGTTGCTGCTACTGCTGCATCTTCAGCTGCAGCAGTGGCTACATCCTTTGATGGATCAGCTGCAACAAATAATGGAATCGCGACGCGCGCGCGGCGGAGGCGAAAGAGGGGGTGGCGACACCGCGACCCCGCGCACCCAAAGCCGAACCGGAGTGCCTACAACTTCTTCTTTGCTGAGAAGCATTCCAAGCTCAAATCTCTCTACCCAAACAGGGAAAGAGAGTTTAGCAAGATGATTGGAGAGTCCTGGAATAAACTCACTGAAGAGGAAAGGATGGTGAGTCTCATACAAAACCGCCGCCTTTTAACTGCTCTTAACTGTTTTTGAACATTTTAGATAGTAACTCTATATTACTTCTTAGAAGCTTTAAAAAATATAATACTGAACTTTTATCAGCAACACCACCATTATACTTTTCCTTATATCAAACTTTAAGGACAAAATCAAAATGAGTTCAAATTTCTGGGCTAATTTGAAATTCCATGGATGAAATGAAATGCTACCAAACTTTAGAGACTAATTTGTTACCATTGAAATTTCAGGATGATATCAAAATAGTTTTTTTCCCCTTAAGTGAGATATTAACTACCCTGCATTTTAAATTTTTCTATTTCAGGTGTATCAAGATTATGGTTTAAAAGACAAGGAGAGATACAAAAGAGAGATGCAGGAATACAAGGAGAAGCTGAAACTCTCCCAGCCGTCCAAGGACGTGATCGGTGACTCTGGGCCGGCCGATGTGAGGGGTACTGCTGCTGATCCTGAACAAAACCAAGTTCATTAACTTCTTGTTCACTGCATGATGTGGTCTTTTACTGAGAGAGCTAGAAAAAGCTTAAACATCTGATAAGTTTTTTTTTTTAAAAAAAAGTTTAGAAGCTTTAATTAAATGGACATAGAAAGAAGCTCCTGAGAAATGCTACAATAGTTTTAAAGTGATGTATGTTAATTATATACATAATATATTACCAACTTTTTGGTGCTTCCCTGCAAATTAAACTAAGTCTGGTTCTCATCTATCTTGTTTCTGCAAGAAAAAGACTTTGATTCATTGTTTAAGGATGCAATTTTTTGGTTTGATAATTCCATTCCTTGGTTTCTAAAGATCAGTTGCTTAATTACCAACTTTAGCTAATTAAGCTATGTGCTTCAAAATTAATCAAATCATTTTTTTTTTAAAACCAAAATTTTACATGAGAAGTGATTAGAGAATGAGATTTTGTTGAGACAGAGCAGTGAAATATCCTTTACCAAAAAGATATTTCAGTTGAAGCCGTTTTGGTAGTTTGGCCAACCTGTTCAATCGTTTTAAACGAACCAATGAGGTTGCAACCCGCCAACTTTGTCACCCCGGGCCCACTTATAATTGACTCCTCGTAGGCCCAGGAATTACCACGTGCACGTCAATGATTTCAACTCTTTTTCTTGAGTCTTTGATTATCTCCTAAATAATTTATTGCTTTTATAAATTTTATTTGCCGATTTCTAAAAACAGTAAATTATTTATTAATATTTTTTTACTTTTAAATTTCAAATAATATATTATACTGAATTTTAAAATTAATTTTAATATTTTAAGAAGAATGATAAATAATTTAATACATTCTAAATAGGATAAATTATTTGCCATATAAATTTATTTTTATAAATAATTTTATACGGTAAGTTTACCTTATCGGCCCACTGACTGAGTTTACCTTATCGGGCCCACTTATTATATGTATGCCTCTAGGAATGTGAATGGTACGAATACTTTAAATTTGATTTAAATTTGAATCTGAACGGAATAAATTTATCCGATATTAAATAAATATGAATTCGGATACGGGTATAAAAAATAAAAATTCAGTCGGATTTGAATTCGAATATGTTTGACGATATCCCGAATCTTAATCCGAATCCGAAATAATTTTATGTTATATAATATATATATATATGTATATAAATATTTGATATTATATTTAAATTTATATTTTAAAAATTTAGATTTAATATAATATATTTTGAAATATTGTAAAGGAAAAAAATAATTATTTCGAATTTGGATTTTCGGATTCGGATTGGATTGAAGTTTTGAATTTTTAATCAAATTTAAATATAAATATAAATTTTTAAAATTCATCAAATTTAATAATTAAATTTAAATTTAGATTTTTAAAAAGATCTTTCACATCCCTATATGCCTTCCTGTAAGCCCAGGGAATGGCCACGTTGATGTTAACGACTTTCTAACTGTTTTTCTTGAATCCTTGACCATCTCCTTATAATTAAATCCACTCCCCTCCTCTCTCTCTCTCTCTCTCTCTCTCTCTCTCTCTTTCTCTCTTTCTCTTTCTCTTCAATGGCCGACTCTTCTTCTTTCTCTTTCTCTCTCTCTTCAATGGCCGACGTCGATGCCGCCCTCGAGGCGGTCGGGTGGTCCTCCATCACGGTGGATCTCCCGGCGGCCAGGTGGTCCTCTATCCCGATGGATCTCCTCCTGCAGATCCTGTCGCGACTGACCAGCACTGTCGACTACCTCCGGGCGCGCTTCGCATTCCGCGGGTGGTCCACGAGGCTCGTCGACTGGCCGGACCACCTCCCTCTCCAACCCCCGATCGCCTTCTTCAGCGAATTGCTCAATTGTGGCGCCCCCTACTACAATCTCACCAGCGGCATCATCAATTACTTCCACCTCCCGCCGGAGCTCGCCGAATCCTACTGCGTCGGCGCCTCCCACGGCTGGGTCCTTTTTCTCTGCGTCTTCTCCGCCGTCGTAGGATTCAACCCCGTCACCTCCGACCGCCTCCTCCTCCCCCTCCTCTCCACCGCCCCCGCCGACATGCTCCAATTCACCGCTGAATTAACCCCCAACTGCCTCGTGTTTCCCAAGCCTGACGCCCAACCGGTGATACTCAGTCCCAAGCACCTAATTCGCTTCTCCGTCCTCTCCTCCGACTCCTACGACGACCCGAACTTCACGGTGCTCATCGTCATCAACAACATCACCAACAGATACCTCTACTGCAACAAGGACAGCAATGGTGCGTGGGCCTCGATAACCATCCCCGTCGACGACTTCCACTGTGACGACATAACGCCGACGAGGAACAAGAAAATCTACGCCGTCGACCTCAAGAAGATGGCCCTGGTCGCCTTTGACCTTTCCGGCCCGGCCGGAAGCATTGCGGTCTCATCCTACACAATATCTGGCATGCTGAAACTGCGGTGGCCCATCTCCACATTCCTACTCGAGTCAGCCGACGGATCGCTGCTTCTCATCAAAGGGATCTTGGAGGAGCGCGCCACACTGGTCGCCTTCAAGCTCGACTTCTCCGCGCCACCGCCAATGGTGATGGCGCAGCGGGTCACCGATATTGGGGCCACCAATGCTCTGTTCATCTGCGAGGGAGGGTCGGCGTGCGTCGACGTCAGCAGCTTCCCCCGCGCGTTCCAGCCGAACCACGTCTACTTTTTCAGGCCGTTCCAGAGCTACTACACAAATGGGATGAAGGTCGAGAGCGAGACGATCAGCGTCTTCAGCTTGGAGAAAGGGGTAGTAACCTCGGATCCGTCTCATTTTCTAGCCGACTGGCCGTACGTTTTCCTGGGGAAGGTTCGGTGGTTGTCTGTCAATCTTAAGCGCCTAAAGCCCAGGGATAGATAGATAGTTACAGGAATTTAATTACTAGTACCTTCCACTTCCCTCCACTGTTTTCATTTGGTTAATTTTTTCTGTTTCTGCCTACTCGATCGATGTTGGTCTTCTTGTATTGGGACAGTGGACTAAAAGAAATTAAGATGATAGATCTACAAGTTCTTTTAAAATAAAGATCTGCATGCAGAATTTGCGGCCTATGATCAAGAGGATTGATGACACTGCATGTTAGTATCATCCGAGAATTTTTAATTGGTGATCTACAAAAGATTATTCTGAATCTGCATCGCCATGTTGATGGCGATTCTCAAATATCCATCCTAGAACAAAATATGATTCGATGAGAATTAATGCAATAAAAATAAAAAAATAAAGGCCGGGGAGGAATTACCTACTCTAATGGTCAAAGCGAGTTCTTTAATTTAATTCTTTAATTTTTAATTAAGAATTAATCAAATGTATTAATAAATAATGCACGGGATGAAAAAAATAATAGTGAAAATGTATGTTTCTTTTTCTTAGAAAGTCATATATAATATGTCGTGACCGTTTCATAAGATATTAATTAGAGAAGAAATAAAAAAATAAAATTATATTATTTAAAACTAAGTTACACTCTTTAAAATTACACTATTCATAATTATTAAATACTAAATTGCATGTATAATATAAAATATAAACTATACTGTTTGGAACTAAATTATACTATTTGGAACTTAAGTGGCAAATTTTATTTGAAACTAAGTTGTAAATTTTAAATAATGTAATTTAATTCTCAAATAGTTCTACTTAAGTTTCAAATTATACAATTTAGTCTTAAATAGTATAACTTCTATTTTATATAGTCCAATTTAGTCATAATTCTTAAATCGTATATGTCACGCCTCGGGGGTTTCATTAAGCGAAAGACAGCCGCTGAAAAGAGTTGAATTTGCATATAAATTTTTTTTTGAAAGCGATCTCCCCCGATGCGTGCCCAGACCCGCCGCATATACAAATTCACTCTGCAAACGGGCAGAGTCTCCTTTGTATATGCACGACGTCCTGACTACAATATCCATACAAACATCCATTTAACCACAATAGCTCAGCAGCCGAGTACAAACAACCATTTTCCATAAGTATTAAAGAGGCCGGCTAATTTTGAAAGGATAAATCCACAAGTTTTTAGAAACTGTGCCCACACGGCACCCAGGATTTTCAAAATGATTTTCGCAATCCATAAATCCACAGGGTTTTAAAATGGTGCCTACACGACACCCAGATTTTTAAAACGATTTTCGCAATCCATAAATCAACGGAGTTTTAAAAATGGTGTCCACACGACACTCACATTTTTAAAACAGTTTTCGAAATATTTTCCTTTTCTTTTCTTTTGTAGTTTGAAAGCGGCCAATCGGGAAAAGCAAAACAACCACCCACAAGGGTAATAAAAAGACATTCCAACATCCACATCGACCCTACAAGGGTATCGCGATCCACATAGTAAGCTACTAACAAGTAATGAAATGCGCAATATAAGAAGTAAATACAATCTATGGCCTCGAAGGACCAAAAGTGCTCCTGCCACGGCCTCACCGTCGCCCTAGCTCTCACCCCCGAGAAACCTGTCACAGAGTGGGAAGTCAGTGACCAGAAAATAAAGCACGAAAGCAACTAGGGCTATAAATAAAGCAAACCGCAGTAAAACCAGAGCAACCCTCCTCATCATGCAATCGACAGTATCCCCTCCCCCTGCATAACCTGAACCGGGCACCTGCCCCGGCAACCCAGACCGAGCACCAACCTCAAGAAAAAAACCCAAACCGAGCATCAACCTCAAGAAAGAAAACCAAACTGAGCACTAACCTCAAGAAAGAAAACCAAACCGAGCACCAACCTCAAGAAAGAAAACCAAACCGAGCACCAACCTTGGGAAAGAAAACCAAACCGAGCACCAACCTCGGGAAACCAGGCCGAGCACCTACCTCGGTAAACCACGCCGAACACCTATCTCGACGGGTCGCACCGCTCACACCTTGGCGCCTCAAACCCCCCACCTACGGGGGCCCCCACTACGTCACCTCGTGGGTATACACGGGTCATAGACCACTTTTCCGGAAAAGCACACCCTTTGCGGGGGCCAAACCGCGGGTGCGCGTGCTGCAGCCTCGAGCATCGTAACCAAGTACACAGAACAAAACCAACAATAATGAACCATAGAGATCATCAAAGATTAACACAGTTAGTTGAGCAAGTGAAATATATTTACAGTTTTCAAATCCCGACACTAAACCTCAGAACGAGTACTCACATACGTATACATAGTATAGGGCACCGCGACACTTGGTCGCTATAACATCGATAAGAGCATATGATATGGCAATGAAACATAATAGTAACGAGAATATGCACCAAGGGGTTCTAAGGGGTACCCACCTGAAACGCGAATAAGAAGGTGTGCGGAAACTCCCGCTAAAACACTCCCACCCTGTGCCCGAAAAAGCTACAGTAACTATTATTGTTAAAAAACATCGTCGTGGTCAAAAATACTGGAAAACGGGGCGAAACGGGCCACAAACGGAGCTTCTAGACTCTTTTCTGAAGGCTGGTGCACGGGTCCAGGCGTGGACCGGGTCCACGACGCAGACGAAGCGGCGGCGTAGACCGGGCTCACCCCGGGAGCGTGCACCAGGAGGATTGGGCCGGGCTGGTGCACGCGCAGGCGCGCACCGGGCTCACCCTCCCAGGCCGCGGCGGCGCGCACCGGGTGCACGCTGGAGGCGTGCACCGCGGTAGGCGGGCCGGGCTGGCGCACGCGCCCGTGCACCGGGCTCGCCCCCACAGGCCGCGGCGACACGCACCGGGTGCACGCTGGAGGCGTGCACCGCGGTAGGCGGGCCGGGCTGGCGCACACGCCCGTGCGCCTGGTTCCGCGCCTTCGGGCTGCAGGACAAGCGCCGGGCGCACGCCACTCCGGTGGACTGCACGGGTTTGGTCCGTACGGGTGAACAGTAATTCCTCCGGTTTCGTCTTCCCGCGGCTCCGGTGATGACCCCGCGAACACGGCGACGACCCCGTGGGCATGATAACGGCGGCGGCGGCCTCCCGTTTAACAACGGCGGCGGCGGCGGCTTCCCGTTACCACAAAACCCCCACGGCGTGCAACACCCGAACGACCATCACCCAACCCTCGACCCCACAGAAATTGCAAACAGGAAAACAACACGATCACTTACCGATCCTGCGAGGAAGGGAAAAAAGGATCGTCCCTCTCGTCTCCAACGTAAGGCTCCCCGAAAGATGGATTCCCCCGTTCTTCCTCCTCCTTTCTCGATCGTTCCCCTAATTCGAATTTTCGAAATTCGAAAGTCCCCCCCTCCGTTCACGTTCTCTAAAGAAAAAAGGATAAAATAAACTAAAGGCTCGCACGAAAGGGTGCTGTAAAAGAATAAAATATCCTCCAAACCCCATGCCCAGATTTGACTCCGACTTCCTCAAAAATCGTGCAAATTACAATGCACGCATCTCGGTGCACTTTACGGTCACCGGGAGCTTCGGACCCCATTCCGGGAGATCCGTAAGTCCGATTTCAAATCCGATCGCACCGCCGTTCATCATTTTGCGAGCTCTACCACCTAAAAATATCCGCAAACCCCGACGGTCAGCCCAGAAATTCTCAAACTTTCAACCCCCCCTAACAACTAAAAAGATTCAATTAATACCAAAGCGAAAAACCGGAAGGTCGAGGTATTACAAAAATAATTAAAATAAACCAATAACATAAATAACGTGAAAAAGTCCGATCGTAGAAGGGTCCCGTCCGATCGCCTCGAAAAGCGTGTCGGCTACTTAGCACGGATTCTGGTGCACAACTCAAAGGCAACCGCTTTGACGCCCATTCCGGGAGATCCGTAAATCGGAATCCGAATCCGATCGCTTTGCCGCTCTCCGTTTTCCGAGCTCAAACGCAGAAAAATACTCGCGGTCCAGGCCGGTCCATTGCAGAAAACACAGTAAAAAATTTTCCTAACAATCCCGTCATAAAAAGAATGTATACAAAGGCATTGAAACGACAGGACTCTACAGTATAACTTTGTCTCAAATAGTGTAATTTTTTTTCTTAATTTTTTTGCCTTTTTTTAGTGTTTACGACACATGATGGTCTTCTCAGGATTTGTGCTATATTCGAGCCGGCATCGAGCCGCCATCGATGAAAGGAGTGCGACATCGATATTGGTATAGTGAAGAAAGAGAAGAAAGGAGAGAGTGGAATCGGGTGAAGAAAAACGAACGGAAAAAAAAAAGATCTCCTATGCTTTCGAAAATATGAAGGTTTTTACAAGTTAGTTTTCAATTACGGGACATTCGGTTCAACAATCTATTTCGTTAGATATAATTTACGTTATTAAAATTATTTAGAAATTAAATTTTATAATTTTTTAATATTATTTGATCAAAATGTCTTAAAAATATTTATTTTAACGGCGGATGTGGCATATTTGTAAGATCAACACTATAGAATAATTTAAATTACATGACATTTTAATAAAAAATTATATTTAATATAAAGAGTGAGATTAAAACTTTCGATTTAAAATTTAATTCTTTTATAACTATTTTTTATGATATTTTTATTTTCAGCCGTTCATTTTATGGCTACTCGTTCATCAGGCAAATAAAGTTAAAAAATTATAAAATTTGGTTTCTAGATAGTTTCAACACTATAAATTATATATAATGAAATCGATCGCCGATTCAGATGTCCCATCATCGAAAATAACTTACAAACACGAAAGCCTTCATATTTTTGAAAATATAAGAGCCTCCCCCTCTATCTTTAGAGAGAGAGGAAGATAGAGAGAGAGAGAATTGATCTCATATGTTTGTAAAAATATTAAGTTATTGGTGCTTATTAATTTTTAACTTTTGGATGTAGGAATGTGCTGATAGTGATCCTCTAGAGTTTAGTGGATAGTTAGTAGAATAGTATGATATAAGAGATGAAATTGATCAAATGATTAAATTTAATGATAGAAAATTAATAAGTACCAGCTATTTAGTATTTTTAAAAATATAATAATCAAACTCTCTTTATTTTTTTCTATATATATATATTTATAATTTTTGCTTTTTAGTTGTTTGTAAATATTACAAATAGCACCAAAACACTGGGGCATATAAAAGAAACAAATTAGCAAAAATGGCGTGGATAAGTGGACTTGACTTTCCATCTTAGCAAACGATTCGGTAGATACGGCGATGTCACAGGGATATAAAGTTTTTTTTAAAATATTTCTACTGAGTTCTTTTTGCAATTACTTTTGCAGATTTTGGTTAAATTTTATAAAAGTATATTTTTCAATCTCAAAACTGTAAATTTTTTTTTAGAGTTTCTAAAAACAATAATAAATAAAAGTCTATTGAGAGTTTGTAGTCTTTTCTTTTAATTTATAATTTTACATCATTTTCGTTAATAAACTGGACTGTGAGTGACTTATATATAAATATATATTTTTTTTAAAACTTCAACTGTACTTTTTATTTTCAAATAATATAATCTACAACATTTCTAAGACTCATTTTTTTACACTTAGTTTTAGGACGAATAGATTTTAGCTAGCAACTAAAAAGATAGATTTTAGTAAAAAAAAAAACGAGTGTCCCATGGGTTTAACAAATAATTTTGTTTAAGTTTGTGACAGCAAACTACTAAGCGTTTAAGTAATATCTACATATTAATTTTTTTTAAAAAATTATTTATTAAAAAAATATATTTTAAATTTTTATTTATAACTTTAGATTGAATAAAAATATTACTCACTATTTTTTAAAAATAATAAATTATTCTCTATTTTCACATAACACATATATATTTCACATTCAAATTTTAAAAAATATATTATATTAAATTTTATAAACAATTTTAATATTAAAAATAAAACAGTCAATAATTTTTTGTATTCGAATTGCGTTTCGGGAGCCTGTGGCCCAACCGGCGATGGCCAGTCCCAGGGACCTAATTCGCTTATCCGTCCTCTCCTCCGACCCAACAAGGACTCGAACTTCATGGTGCTCATCGTCCTCAATCACGTCGCCAACAGATACCTCTTACTGTCGGAATCACACCAACAATGCTGGGTGGTTCCCGATAACCATCCCCCTTGCCGACTTCCACTGTGCCGACATAGTGTTCACGAGGAATGAGAAAATCTATGCCGTCGAACCCAAGAAGATGGCCATGGTCGCGAACCACGTCTGCTTTTTCCGGCCGTTCAAGAAGCGCGCAAATTGCATGGTGGTTGAGGGCGAGACGATCGGCGCCTTGAGCTTGGAGAAAAGGATTACCACCATCACTAGTATTGCCTAGCACAAATGATAAAAAATAGAAAAAATAAACAAAAAAGTGGCAACAATACCAAATTGAGAACTTGGTTTATTCTTCCACAACATACATTCCTGTAGTATTAACTGTTGCCATTATTTCTTTCAGTTTTAGGTGTTCCTCTCCTGTTTCTCATAACTTCTGTCATATTTATCAGAATTTGATAGTTATTTTCCTAAAATTCTGAAACCTCGCAGATGCTGAGGAAGGTTTGGGCAAGAAGAACGGTCAATATGATCAACCATCTTAATCAAATCAGAAGATAACACGTGATGACATATGGTGAAGAAGTCGATCAACTAGGTCAACCAACTCAGATAAATCAAAAGGTGACGTGCTATGAGCCGAAAAAAAAAAACATGAATTCGAATGGAGCATAGAAGGGAATCGACTAATGTTAAACGCGACATCAATCAACCGACTGAGACCAAGCGAACTGAGCAAGTAATGCCTGCAATTAAACAGGCGGAATTATGGGGCGTGGAGTTATGGCCAACACGATATTGACCCAAACACCATTCATAAGTCACGGCCAAGAATCACGCCATTGCCTATAATGGTGAGTGATTTCTGAAAGAAACATTGCCAAGTGATACGCCATTACTTGAAATGGCAAACAATCTCAAAAGAAAGTCGCACTAATATAAATAGGCAAATTTTTCTCTCAGAAAGGGTCATGCAACCCCTGAAGCCAGCGACCGTTGTTTTTTACATTTCTTTCAATTCCTGGATTTACAGTTTTTCTAAACTAGATTTACAACTTTTTCTTACAACTTTTCTACTTTTTTAGGAGTAGTCTAATCCTATAATCAATTCCCAAAACTTGTAACCCCTTCTACGATAATCAATTCCCAAAACTTGTAACCCCTTCTACGTTAAAGCAATATACGCTGACTCAGCTCTTTAGGCCTAGTCCATTTCTTGAAGTTCGTTGAGTTCCTGTTCAAGAATTGTTTCGGCTCCTCTAGGTCGAATCTGTCTTTGAACTCGATTTCGTTTTCGAACTGAGAAGAATCTGATTGAGCAAATCTCTTATCAACCTAATAGTTTGATCCGAGGCGCACTTTAGAGGGTCAACTTCACAACTGATCGATGACCGAACGTAGTCAGCGGTCAACCTCCGGTATGGCGCAAATACCACGATAATCGTTCCCCTCGGATTCTTCCATCTCACCGACATAATGCTGACGAGGAACAAGAAAATCTACGCCGTCGACTGCAAAAAGAAGGCCCTGATCTCCTTCGAACTCTCTAACCCGACGAAAGCATCGTGGTCTCATCCTACACAATATTCGGCGTGCCACAGCCTCCGGAGTTCGACAAGACATTCTTACTAGATGCCACTGACAACTCGCTGTTCCTCGTCAACAAAATCTGCATACTGGGTGGGGTCTTTGAGGCCATATTTCTCGTGTTCGAGCTCGATGTGTCCGTGTTGTCGCAGGCACGGGCATGGCGGGTCACCGATATTGGCGCCACTAACGTGCTGTTCGTCTTCGAAGGGGGGTTGGCGTGTGTCAACGTCCGCAGCTTTCCTCGCGTGTTTCGGCCGAACCACATCTACTTTTTTGGGGACATACTACGTGTTCTTCGAATGGACAAGGTGTGAAGAAAATATGTTCAACATTTTCAGTTAAGAAAAAGGCAAGAGATCTCCGAATAGTTCTTCGCGTTCGCCACCTGAGTGGTCGCGCACCACCGGAGTTCGCCAATGGGTCTTTTTCAATCTTCAATTTAAAGACAACTCGCCGTTCTTCGATCTCAAGAAGGTGGTTTCAAGGAAAAGATACAGAAATGAATCGGAGGACGATTTGAGCAACTAGCTAGAGAGAAATAATAAGAGGTGTCTGCATGGCAAGTACAGTTTTAGTTTGTTTTTAAAAAAGTACGTATTTTTTTGTATTTGAGGTGTACATCTTACATCCACCTATTTTAAAATGTGATAAATTTTATTAGTCACTTTGAAATGATTAGTAAAAAAAACTATTCTTCGATAGATGGATGTATGCAGTATACCCCAAATCATTCCATTTGGAATGTACAGATAGCATTATTTTTTTTAACTCCCTAAATGGGTGTTTTTTTTTTTTTTTTTTTTTTTTTTTTTTGGTAGTGGGACAATATAGGGCCTAAAAATAGGGTCTAAAAGAAAGATGATGATAGAGATGTTTTTGATGATCATTTGATGTTTTGGAGGTGTGATTTTATCAATTTAAGCACAATAATTTGATTGAATATTATGGTTTTTTTTTTTTTTTTTTTTTTTTTTTTTTTTTTTTTTTTTTTTTTTGATTGAAAACAGCAAAGGTGCACAAGGATAAAAATGAATTTAGAAAATGTTTGATAGTATATTGTACTTAAGGATTGTAGGTACATTTAGTATTATTTAGATTATTCAGTATACTTTTAAATTTTATTATATATATATATATATATATATATATATATATATATATATATATATATATATATATATATATATATATATATATATATATATATATATATATAATTTAAATATTTGATAGATTAAAAATATAATTAAATTATAGTTTATAAATTGACTGTAAATTAAAGTAACTTAAAAATGAATGCGATTAAAAATACAATAGCTATATTATGATAATGGGTCGAGAAATATGGTGAAACAAGCCTGGCGGTCAAGCGCGTCACATATGAATTTTTTTTTTTTTTTTTTTTTTTTTTTTTTTTTTTTTTTTGACTACTAAATTTACAAAAAATTTTTATTATAAAAAAAATGAGCAACGCTACATGTACACCCCCAAAGGGGGTGTACACCTTACACCCACCCATCTAAGGGTGGGGGGTCACTTCACAAATTGTGAAGTGACCCCTCACCACACCCCACCCATTGGATGGGTGGGGTGTGCGATGTACACCCCCAAATGGGGTGTACAAGTAGCATTTTCCAAAAAAAATATTTAAAATTTTTATTTGTAAAAGTAGGTGTAAGCGGTGAATAATTTATTGCTTTTATAAATTTTATTTGCCGATTTCTAAAAACAGTAAATTATTTATTAATATTTTTTTACTTTTAAATTTCAAATAATATATTATACTGAATTTTAAAATTAATTTTAATATTTTAAGAAGAATGATAAATAATTTAATACATTCTAAATAGAATAAATTATTTGCCATATAAATTTAATTTTATAAATAATTTTATACTGTATGTTTACCTTGTCGGCCCGCTGACTAAGTTTACCTTATCGGGCCCACTTATTATAAGTATACCTCTAGGAATGTTAATGGGTACAAATACTTCGTATTTTGTTTAAATTCGAATTTGAACGGAATAAATTTATCCGATATTAAATGAAAATAAATTCAGATACAGATATAAAAAATGAAAACTCAGTCGGATTTGAATTCGAGACCGTATCCGATCCGAATCTTAATCCGAACCCGAAATAATTTTATGTTATATAATATATATGTATATAAATATTTGATATTATATTTAAATTTATATTTTAAAATTTTAGATTTAATATAATATATTTTGAAATATTGTAAAGAAAAAAAATAATTATTTCGAATTTTGATTTTCGGATTCGGATTAGATTAAAGTTTTGAATTTTTAATCAAATTTAAATATGAATATAAATTTTTAAAATTCATCAAATTTAAATTTACATTTTGAATTTAATAATTAAATTAAAATTTAGATTTTAAAAAAGGAAAATGCTACTTGTACACCCGTAAGGGGTGTACATCTCACACCCCCACCCATCTAAGGGTGGGGGTGTGATGAGGGGTCACTTGATGTGATCCGTAAAAAACATCGTCATCATTAAAGGGGTGGAGATATAAAATGTACACCCTTTTGGGGTGTACATGTAGCAATCCTCTTTAAAAAAATCTTTCACATCCCTATATGCCTTCCTGTAAGCCCAGGGAATGGCCACGTTGATGTTAACGACTTTCTAACTGTTTTTCTTGAATCCTTGACCATCTCCTTATAATTAAATCCACTCCCCTCCTCTCTCTCTCTCTCTCTCTCTCTCTCTCTCTCTTTCTCTCTTTCTCTTTCTCTTCAATGGCCGACTCTTCTTCTTTCTCTTTCTCTCTCTCTTCAATGGCCGACGTCGATGCCGCCCTCGAGGCGGTCGGGTGGTCCTCCGTCACGGTGGATCTCCCGGCGGCCAGGTGGTCCTCTATCCCGATGGATCTCCTCCTGCAGATCCTGTCGCGACTGACCAGCACTGTCGACTACCTCCGGGCGCGCTTCGCATGCCGCGGGTGGTCCACGAGGCTCGTCGACTGGCCGGACCACCTCCCTCTCCAACCCCCGATCGCCTTCTTCAGGGAATTGCTCAAATTAGGCGGCCCCTACTACAATCTCACCAGCGGCATCATCAGTTACTTCCACCTCCCGCGGACGCTCGCCGAATCCTACTGCGTCGGCGCCTCCCACGGCTGGCTCCTTTTTCTCTGCGCCATCTCCGCCGTCGTAGGATTCAACCCCGTCACCTCCGACTTCCTCCTCCTCCCCCCCCTCTCCACCGCCCCCGCCGACATGCTCCAATTCACCTCTGAATTAACCCCCAACTGCCTCGTGTTTCCCAAGCCTGACGCCCAACCGGTGATACTCAGTCCCAGGGACCTAATTCGCTTCTCCGTCCTCTCCTCCGACTCCTACGACGACCCGAACTTCACGGTGCTCATCGTCCTCAATCACATCACCGACAGATACCTCTACTGCAAGAAGGACAGCAATGGTGCGTGGGCCTCGATAACCATCCCCGTCGACGACTTCCACTGTGACGACATAGCGCCGACGAGGAACAAGAAAATCTACGCCGTCGACCTCAAGAAGACGGCCCTGGTCGCCTTTGACCTTTCCGGTCCGGCCGGAAGCATTGCGGTCTCATCCTACACAATATCTGGCATGCTGAAACTGCTGCGGCCCATGGCCACATTCCTACTCGAGTCAGCCGACGGATCGCTGCTTCTCATCAAAAAGATCGTGGAGGAGCGCGGCCCGCAGTACTGCGCCACACTGGTCGTGTTGAAGCTCAACTTCTCCGCGCCACCGCCAATGGTGATGGCGCAGCGGGTCACCGATATTGGGGCCACCAATGCTCTGTTCATCTGCGAGGGAGGGTCGGCGTGCGTCGACGTCAGCAGCTTCCCCCGCGCGTTCCAGCCGAACCACGTCTACTTTTTCAGGCCGTTCCAGAGCTACTACGCAAATGGGATTGAGTTCGAGAGCGAGACGATCAGCGTCTTCAGCTTGGAGAAAGGGGTAGTATCCTCGGATCCGTGTCCTTTTCTAGCCGGCTGGCCGTATGCTTTCCTGGGGAAGGTTCAGTGGTTGTTTGTCAATCTTAAGCGCCTATCTCTACTAAAGCCCAGGGATACATAGTTACAGGAATTTACTAGTACCTTCCACTTCCCTCCACTGTTTTCATTTGGTTAACTCTTTTTTGTTTCTGCCTACTCGATCGATGTTGGTCTTCTTGTATTGGGACAGTGGACTCAAAGAAATTAAGATGATAGAGAAGTTCTTTTAAAATAAAGATCTGCAGAATTTGCGGCCTTTCAAGAGGATTGATGACACTGCATGTTAGTATCATCCGAGAATTTTTAATTGGTGATTTACAAAAGATTATTCTGAATCTGCATCGCCATGTTGATGGCGATTCTCAAATATCCATCCTAGAACAAAATATGATTCGATGAGAATGCAATAAAAATAAAAAAATAAAGGCCGGGAAGGAATTACCTACTCTAATGGTCAAAGCGAGTTCTTTGATTTAATTCTTTAATTTTTAATTAAGAATTAATCAAATGTATTAATAAATAATGCACGGGATGAAAAAAAATAATAGTGAAAATGCATGTTTCTTTTTCTGAAAAAGTCATAATATGTCGTGACCGTTTCATAAGATATTAATTAGAGAAGAAATAAAAAAATAAAATTATATTATTTAAAACTAAGTTACACTCTTTAAAATTACACTATTCATAATTATTAAATACTAAATTGTATAATATAAAATAAAAATTATACTGTTTGAAACTAAATTATACTATTTGGAACTTAAGTGACACGATTTAAAATTATTTGAAACTAAGTTGTAAATTTTAAATGGTGTAATTTAATTCTCAAATAGTTCTACTTAAGTTTCAAATTATACAATTTAGTCTTAAATAGTATAACTTCTATTTTATATAGTCCAATTTAGTCATAATTCTTAAATCGTATAACTTTGTCTCAAATAGTGTATTTTTTTTTCTTAATTTTTTTGCCTTTTTTTTAGTGTTTATGACACATGATGGTCTTCTCAGGATTCAATAGAGTACCAGCAAAATTATCAAACACGTTTTTCTGTATATGCATCACATCTAAATTATGGCGCAACAAATTAAATTGCCAATATGGTAATTCAAAAAAAATGCTTTTCTTTTTTCACCACCTCAATGCGCCAATGGGTTCTGTATTATCGTTTCTCATTCGTCTCTTCCTTTTGGATCTCTGACTATTTGCTCCTTGATTATTTACTATTGGTGGTTTGCCTAATTTGAATTGCATGTCTTGTATTTGGTTTAAAATATCAACTCCAGCTATCCGAATAGGTGCAGTTCTTATCTCTTCCGTGCCGTCAAAAAAATCTTTCTGATAACGAAATATATGCCCCTCAGGTAACCAACGACGATGGCCCAAATAACAAAACTTCCCTCCATGACGTAACCACTTAGAATGAGTTTGCTCTGCACAACAAGGACATGCAAACTGTCCTTTAGTGCTCCAACCAGACAAAATTCCATATGCAGGAAAGTCATTTATGGTCCATAACAATGCAGCCCGCATATGAAACATATTTTTGCTTGAAGCGTCATACGTTTCAACGCCTTCCCACAGTTTTTTCAATTCCTCAATTAAAGGTTGTAGAAAAACATCAATATCATTTCCCGGACCTTTTTCACCTGGAATAATCATTGATAATATAAAAGAAGATTGCTTCATACAAATCCAGGGTGGTAAATTATATGTAACCAATACAACTGGCCATGTACTATAAGCAGTACTCATTGTTCGAAATGGGTTGAAACCATCACTACAAAGAGCAAGTCTCACATTGCGAGAATCAGAGGAGAAATCTGCATATTGTTCATCGAATGCCTTCCACGCTTCACCATCTGCAGGATGCCTCAGTAACCCATCCTTCTTACGACCCTCGGTGTGCCATCTCATATCATTTGATGTTTTGGTTGAGGCAAAAAGCCTTTGCAGCCTTGGTATAAGTGGAAAATATCGTAAAATTTTTGCTGGAATCTTTCTCTTTTGTTTTGGTATTGCATGTGTATTAGAAGTATTTTCTTCACTGTTTGAAACATGATCTGTTTCCATATTAGTATGTTTCCAACGGGAGGTCCCACAAACATCGCAGACTTCTTGATTTAGTTTATCACCTCGAAATAACATACAATCATTTGGACAACAATGAATCTTCTCATAACTTAGACCTAAGGTTTGAATAATTTTTTTTGCTTCATAAGAAGAACGAGGTAATGCAGTACCTTCATGAAATGCATCAGCCAATAACTCCAGTAACATGCTAAATGACTTTCCCGACCATCCATTTAGGCATTTCAAATGAAACAAATGGAGTATAAAAGATAATTTTGAAAATGTCTTGCATCCTGGATATAATTCTTCATTTGTATCTTCTAATAGTTTGTGAAAATCATGATTTTCATTAGTATCTTGACTAGATTGTTCGGGGTTCGGCCTTCCATCAATTTCATTAATTGGTATATCTGTTTCATTGGTTGGTACACTGGTTAAGCCAATGGCATCATGTAAAAGTGCATGTATGTCATCTGATCTTCTAAAATTTTGGGTCATAGGGATGCACTCTTCCACTTGTAAGATTTCTTGGACATGTAAAAACTGAGAAGTTGAAGAAGAGCTGGCAACATTAATTGAGGAATGCTCTTCTCCATGGCAAACCCATCTAGTATATCCACTTAGAAATCCATCACATATCAAGTGTATCTTCGCATCCTCATATGTTTGTAGTGAACAATTAACACAGCGTACACATGGGCACATTATTTTGCCACTATAGGATGCATTACAGAATGCAAAATCCAAAAATTGTAAGATTCCATTTTTATATGCATCACTATTTCTAGGTTTGGTCATCCAACTTTTATCCATTATAGCAAAACAACTGAAATAACAACAAATATTTTATTCAATATCAATTTGTACTTATGAAGCTAAAAATTAACTTACTAGTAATTCTATATCAATAATTTATTGCATTTAATATAGTGCAGTATAAAAATAATCAAATCAAGATAATAAAAAAAGTATGGATTGCCAAGAGACTTACTCCTAAAGAGTGATTTTCTAATCGTCCTTTTAACACGAACTTGAAGATCCTTTATCCTCGTAGCAATATCCCAACAAGGGTTTAACTAGGTTTGAGCAAAAAAATATATATATATATCTATAAGTTCTTATACTTATTCAGCAATTAAAAATAAAAAATATATAAAAAAAATTACTTTTATAGAAAACAGAATAATGAAATAAAAAAATAATAATTAAAGTCATATGCTCGTACTTGGACAAGATGAACCTCGAAAGAAGGCCTGTTGATAGGATCACGTGACTACTGCAGCAACCTTTTGTGCATCACAACATTGACTTCCTACTACTTGAAATTTGATCAAATTAGATTCTAGTTCTAGAAAAATATCATTTCCTGTCAGTATAGAATACATGCATTTGTAGAGCAAGAAGAGAATTGACATCTAATAAGAAGAGTGCTAACACCTAATGTTCTTTGTAATGCACTAATTAAATATGACTTTGTGAATAATATTTTTTCAACAAAAGTTTACAAGAATGAAATTACATATTTAATATTACTACTACTTAGAGATCGTAATTGTTTAACAAAATAAATAATAGTGAGTGAAACTATAATATTATAATTATTTTTGAACTAAGCTTCAAATTTATGCCTCTCGTTGGATATATATATATAGGAATAAATTATTCATGACCCATTATTAATTTCTAACCACAGCCTATCATGTTCCCTTCACCCACAGTACATAAATAGTACATCTCACTAGAAATGACGATATTAACATGCGTTAATGAACCACACGTATATAGTCTGCATGCGCGGGGGGGGGGGGGGGGGGGGCGGGGCGGCGGCGCTGCGGGGTGTGCATGCGCGCCGGGGGGGGGGGGGGCATGCGCGGGGGGTGGGCCGGCGGCGCTGCGGGGTGCGCATGCGCGCCGGGGGAGCTGCGGGGTGTGCATTCGCGCCGGGGCGGCGGCGCTGCGGGGTGTGCATGCGCGCCGGGGGGGGGGGGGGGGGGGGGGCATGCGCGGGGGGTGGGCCGGCGGCGCTGCGGGTGTGCATGCGCGCCGGGGGAGCTGCGGGGTGTGCATGCGCACCGGGGGGGTGGGGGGCGGGGTGTGCATGCGCGCGGGTGGGGGGGGGCGGGGTGTGCATGCGCGCAGGTGGGGGGGGGCGCATGCACGGGGGGGTGGGCCGGCGGCGCTGCGGGGAGTGGATGCGCGCGGGGTGGTGGGCCGGCGGCGCTGCGGGGAGTGCATGCGCGACGGGAGGGGGGGGGGGGGGGGCGGGGCGTGCTGCGCGCGGGTGGGGGGGGCGCATGCGCGAGGGGGTGGGGCGGCGCTGCGGGGTGTGCATGCGCGCCGGAGGGGGGTCGCGTGGCAGCGGGGGGCGGGTGGGCTGCGGCCGCGGGGGGTGGGGGGGGCGGGTGGGGGAGGGGAGGAGAAGGGAGGGAGGAACCATACCTTAGCCGCTGCCGGAGAGGACCATGCCACGCCGGTGATGCCGCCGACGGGAGAGGCCGGGGAGAGGGGAGAGTCGGAGGGGAGAGGGTATGTGGATGTGGGAGTAGGGTTTTGGGGGGGAATGAGATTTCTTGGGAGAAAAGAAAAGAGGGGGAAAGAAAAAAGAGATTAATTAGAAAAATAAAAAATTTACATGTAGAGGCGGTTGTGACAAACCGCCTCTAAGACGCCTATGGTAGACCATATTTCTAACTAATTAAATTATATTTTGTATATTACTTCTTTAAAGAAAAATTTAATTGATTAGAGATTTAATTAGATGATGTATTGCAACTGGTATATAGAATACCATCTCTCCCTCCACAAAAAGGTTTTGGTCCAACCAATCCAATATTTGAATATATCAATTTTTTTATTTTATAATTAATTTAAAAGATGTATATTTTGCTATATATGTATCTTCTAGATTAATTGTGTTGCTTAATTATCATAACTAGATAGATTAAATATTATTATTATTACTATTATTATTATTTGAAAAAAAATAGTACTATATACTTCTTTAAAACAGGTCCCCATGTGATCCACTTCTTTAAAACAGGTCCAACATCACCATTTATTTTTATTATCATTATTTTATATTTAGAATTTTACAAAATAATATGAATAATATGTAGTCAAAACAACTACTAGGATCATACATATTAAACTTGTTGCAACCGCCTCTACGCAACCGCCTCTACATGTAGAGGCGGTTGTGACAAACCGCCTCGAAAACGTCTCTATGGTAGAACATAGAGGTGGTTGCAACAACCGCCTCTACGCAACCGCCTAAAAAATTTACATGTAGAGGCGGTTGTGACAAACCGTCTCTAAGACGTCCCTATGGTAGACCATAGAGGCGGTTGACACAACCGCCTCTACGCAATCGCCTCTACAGGTAGAGGCGGTTGTGACAAACCGCCTCTAAGACGTCTCTATGATAGAACATAGAGGCGGTTGCAACAACCGTCTCTACGCAACCGCCTCTACATGCGTCTTTTCTTGTAGTGGAGTGCGACATCAATATTGGTATAGTGAAGAAAGAGAAGAAAGGAGAGAGTGGAATCGGGTGAAGAAAAACGAACGAAAAAAAAAAAGTCTCCTATGCTTTCGAAAATATGAAGGTTTTTACAAGTTAGTTTTTAATTATGGGATATTCGGTTCAACAATCGATTTCGTTAGATATAATTTACGTTGTTAGAATTATTTAAAAATTAAATTTTATAATTTTTTAATATTATTTGATCAAAATGTCTTAAAAATATTTATTTTAACGGCCGATATAGTATAATTGTAAGATCAACCGTATAGAATAATTTAAATTACATGAAATTTTAATAAAAAATTATATTTAATATAAAGAGTGAGATTAAAACTTTCGATTTAAAATTTAATTTTTTTATAACTATTTTTTATGATATTTTTATTTTCAGCCGTTCATTTTATGGCTACTCGTTAATCAGGCAAATAAAGTTAAAAAATTATAAAATTTGGTTTCTAGATAGTTCCAACACTATAAATCATATATAATGAAATCGATCGTCGATTCAGATGTCTCATTATCGAAAATAACTTACAAACAGAAAAGCCTTCATATTTTTGAAAATATAAGAGCCTTCCCCCTCTATCTTTAGAGAGAAAGAGGAACATAGAGAGAGAGAATTGATCTCATATATTTGTAAAAATATTAAATTACTGGTGCTTATTAGTTTTTGACTTTTGGATGTAGGAATGTGCGATTAAGTTGATAGTAATCCTCTAGAGTTTAGTGGATAGTTAATAAAATAGTATGATATAAAATATGAAATTGATCAAATGATTAAATTTAATAATAGAAAATTTATAAACACCAGCTATTTAGTATTTCTAAAAATACAATAATCAAACTCTCTTTATTTTTTTCTATATATATATATATATATATATATATATATATATATATATATATATATATATATATATATATATATATAATTTTTGCTTTTTAGTTGTTTGTAAATATTACAAATAGCACCAAAACACTGGGGCATATAAAAGAAACAAATTAGCAAAAATGGCGTGAGCGGATAAGTGGACTTGACTTTCCATCTTAGCAAACGATTTGGTAGATACGGCGATGTCACAGGGATATAATGTTTTTTTTTTAAATATTTCTACTGAGTTCTTTTTGCAATTACTTTTGCAGATTTTGGTTAAATTTTATAAAAGTATATTTTTCAATCTCAAAACTGTAGAAATTTTTTTAGAATTTCTAAAAAAAATAATAAATAGAAGTCTCTAGAGTTTGTAGTCTTTTCTTTTGATTTATAATTTTACATCATTTGCGTTAATAAACTGGACTGTGAGTGACTTATATATAAATATAATTTTTTTTTAAAACTTCAACTGTACTTTTTATTTTCAAATAATATAATCTACAACATTTCTGAGACTCCTTTTTTTAGCTAGCAACTAAAAAGATAGATTTATTCACTTAGTAAAAAAAAAACGAGTGTCCCACAGGTTTAACAAATAATTTTGCAAAAGTTGGTGACAGCAAACTACTAAGCGTTTAAGTAATATCTACATATTAATTTTTTTTAAAAATTATTTATTAAAAAAATATATTTTAAATTTTTATTTATAACTTTAGATCGAATAAAAATATTACTTACTATTTTTTAAAAATAATAAATTATTCTCTATTTTCACATAACACATATATTTTTCACATTAAAATTTTAAAAAATATATTATATTAAATTTTATAAATAATTTTAATATTAAAAAAAAAATAGTCAATAATTTCTTGTATTCTAATTGCGTTTCGGGAGCCTGTGGCCCAACTGGCGATGGTCAGTCGCAGGGACCTAATTCGCTTATCCGTCCTCTCCTCCGAGCCAACAAGGACTCGAACTTCATGGTGCTCATCGTCCTCAATCACGTCGCCAACAGATACCTCTTACTGCCGGAATCACACCAACAATGTTGGGTGGTTCCCGATAACCATCCCCCTTGCCGACTTCCACTGTGCCGACATAGTGTTCACGAGGAACGAGAAAATCTATGCCGTCGACCCCAAGAAGATGGCCATGGTCGCGAACCACGTCTGCTTTTTCCGGCCGTTCAAGAAGCGCGCAAATTGCCTGGTGGTTGAGGGCGAGACGATCGGTGATAAAAAATACAATAATTATTATTTAAGATTTTAAATTTTAAATTTAATTATTTTATATTTTTAATTAAATTTATTTTAAAAATAAATTAAGCAAATAATATATTATTTTTTATCTTACACTACGTTTCCAAGCAACCACCCAAAATTTGAAATTTGTAGGGCCTTTATTGTTATTACATATATGAAGGCTGGGAGGGCACGGCGTACCACAAGCAAAGATAAGAAACACCGGGCGCACCCAATATTTACTGTCTCATCCGAAGCAACGATGCCCGAGTGGGTGCGACTCCGGTCCATGATCCTCAAGAAAGCGGCGCCATCCTCTCCCTCCTCAACCCCGTCACCGGCGATCGCATCTCCCTCCCCCCCCTCGCCACCCTCCCCTGCGTCGCCCTCCACTTCCCCCGCGGCCGATTCGCCGCCGTGACTGACATCCTCCTGCGGACCGAGGAGCGCGTGGCCCAGCTCGAGTCGCTCTTCGTCGCGGCCGCGTTCTCCGCCTCCCCCGCCGCCGGGCGTGGCGCCGTCGTGCTCGTCGTCCTCCGGAGCGTCAACTCCGCGTGCTTCACCTGCCGCACCGGGGAGGCGAGCTGGGAGCGGAGCGAGATACCCTTCTGCGACATCCTCGACGTCGCCTTCTGCGGCCCGAGCGCGATTCTGCGCGCTTCTGAAGGAATTGGACCTCGCCGTCTTCGACATTCAGTCTTTCAGGATCGGCACGGTGGTGTTCAACACCGTCCACTCGTGGATTCCGACGATCCCCCCGTGCGGCGTCGTCTCCGCCGCATTCCTGGCAGAGACCCCTGGTGGCCTGATTCTGGTAACGCGGGTTGGGCAGCTCGGTCCGGGAAATAAGGCGACGTCTCCTCCGGAGGAGGAAAAAGATTGCTGGAAGAAGACGGTCGATTGGATTCGCCTGTTTTTGATCGAACTGAGAGATGAAGGCGAGTTTTTTACGAGAAAAACTACCAGAGACGTAAAGGAACTCGAGGACCTCGGCGATCACGTGTTGTTCTTGGGTTCGAGGCCTTGCAATTCCATGATTGTTGCGGCCGGTGACGGCTTCGGGTGTGAGAAAAACTTCATCTACTTCTTTGATGTACCCCATGAGATAGATCTGAGACGAAGGGTAGGTTATTTGTTCGGAAGCGTATGCAAGTTCAATCTGGCGGACGGTATTGTTTAATATGATTGCAGGTTTGAGTGGCCGGCCCCTATCCTGTGGTGGATTACTCCCAACCTGCGCAAAATGCCCTAGATGAAGAAAGGTGCGTGACATGCTAACACATCATGCTACCTCCCTTTAGGATTTATAGTTTGTGCTGTTTGCCCTGCAAGGTGTATGAAAGAATGCTTTTGTAGATAGGAAGCTTCCCGATCCTCCTGATCATGAATTTTGTATGATCACCATCGGAGGATCGGCAGGAATTGCATTTGCTTAAGATGTACGGTTTGCGCCATCTGGTTGCAAAGTTTGATCGGGATATACACCTGTGTAGTTTGGTTTACGGTACTTTTACTTGCTTTGGAAATTGAGATCGAATTGTTCATGTAAAGAAATGGGAAAACTTGTGATCACAATGTGGGTCAGTTACCTCTTACACTTGAAAAACAGATAATTCTTTGAATAATTCTTTCCAAGGAATTCTGTTGTCATGACATTGGTGCATCTAAATCGAGATGGCTCAGTTGAACTGAAATATGCATTTCCATATACTTGGTGGCCCCCTCTGTTTTCTAACTTGTCAGTTGGAACTTCCTCCACGATCCTGACGCCATGAAATTCTTGCACATATTTTGCTCTTCTTTCTTTCACATAGTTATTAAGTTATTTTTAATGATCTCTCAAGATCTACAGTTCATGCTATTTTCCTGTACATTGCCAACACTTTTTGTTCTAATATTTTTCTGTCCAGATCGGACTAAGCCTCAGTTATGGGTCTTTTAAGCTCCCCTTCACTTACCATTTCAATGGATTAGCAAACAAATGACGTAGGGTGTAATTCATGTGAAGTACTAATAATCGTTGATTTGTGAATTCTCAATTATTTTTTCAGTTTTAGGAGCAAATATTAAATTCCAAGGACACTTATTTTCAGAAGTTCTCCTTGATCACTTTTGATTCTATTATTGTATATATCATTCTACTGTCTAACGTAGCTGCACCACAGTAACCCTCCTTTTCTGAATATATACTATTTGAAAGTGCTAGCATAACAGAGAAGGCAGGAACAAGAGTAATGTTGATCTTATCTTTTTGCTATATATGTTGTATGTTCCATTGGCAATATTCCATGTTTAGCAGGCCGAATGTTGTTTTTCCATGTTGTTTAGGGACCAAAAAATATATGTTTCCAACATGCTAAATACTTATGTGAATAGTTCTTTATGCATTGGATGCACATGCTATCTTTTTCCTTTTCTTTATCAGGAAATATTTGGGTGAGGATAGTAAGTTTTATGTTGTAGCAAACCATACTTCTTCTACATCCACAAAATAAAGTACAACATTTGTGTATCTTTCATGTACACTCTTAAGCAATTAAGCCATCATAATTTAGTAGCAGTAAAAACATGGAATTCTAAAGGCAAATACGAGTATTACAACCGTAATAGAAGAAACTCATTTTGTCCAAACACAACACAATGGCTGGACCTTATTTAGACAGGCAAGATGAAGGACATGGCTAAAAAGTTGGAGGAGGATCTGATGTATGGATGGCAATGCATGGGATTAGAGTTCTTGCTTTAGATGAAGTTGCTTGATGCTGGGAACCATTCAAGGATTATGACTTGGCTGAGTGAATTTTCTCTGTAATTGAGTAGAAGATGGTTAACCTCAAGACTGAAGGGGCGAATCTGACTTGCTATCTGAGTCGATAGAAGGATCTGTTTTAGCTTCAAAATTGCTAGAGTTCGGTGATTGAGTAGACTCGGTAGTATTAGCAACTCCAGGTTGGGTGTTAGTACCAGTGGTCTCAGAGATAGAAGGTGTTTGACCTGTCATTTCAGAAGGGGCTGTTGTTTCCGGGCTTGACTTACCAGTTGATGAGGTTGGTTGTACAGATTGAGCGACAGATTTTTCAGCTTTTTGAGCTTCTTGCGAGTGAGCCTTCTTAGTGGACAATGATTCTTTGGACATTTCAGAAGTTGAGGTGTCGTAACTACTTAGCTCGCCATTCGAGACTGTTGGTTCTTTGGTCTGAATAGAAGACGAATTTTGAATTGCTTCAGTCGTGGTTTTTCCATTACTCAATGCTGCCGTAGTGCGCTTGGAATTGTTGGAAGTTTGAGTGCGTGATTGGGTTTCTGATGAGGCTGGTTCTTTACTTGGCTGCCTCTCTGCAATGGGTTGAGAAATAGCTAGTGATTTAGCTTTTGATTCATCAGTTTTTGGTGGAGGCAATTTAGATTTATCTGGAGCTTGAGCTTGTTTAGTGGTGGTTGAACCAGTTGCTTCTTTGGTCTGAACAGAAGACAAATTTTGAATTGTTTCAGCCGTGGGTTTTTCACCACTCAATGCTGCCACACCACCCTTGGAATCGTTGTTAGTTTGAGTGCTTGATTGTTTAGCTGACGGGGCTGATTCTTTGAAAATGACGGTCGCTTCAGCTGATTTACTGACTGTCAGATCACTTGGCTGCTTCTCTGCAGTGAATTGAGAAAGAGATGATTTACCTTTTAATTCATCAGTTAGTGGTGGTGATGGCGTAGACTTCTCTTGTGCTTGTTCGGATGTGCTCACCTTTTCTGTAGTTGTGGGAACAACATGTTGAGGAGTATCAGATTGAGGCTTGAAACTTTCTGTTGATGGAGTAATTGGTGAAGTCTCTGTAGAAAGTTTAGCTTCTTGAGGGGTTGGAGCTTCTAAAGCTGGTTGTCCGTTTGCTTTTTGAGCGGCGGGAGCTACTTTGATGGCTTGTTCGGATGTGGGCACCTTTTTTGGACTGGTGGGAGCAATATCTTGAGGAGTATCATATTGAGTCTTGGGACTTTCTGTCGATGGAGAAACCAAACTGACAGAACTAGTTGGAGGTGGAACTGAAAAGACCTTCTCAGTCTTTCCTGTAGAAGCCACATCCTTCTTTACTTCAATTGAGGGCTTCCTGGATTTGGAAGCATCTTTTTCAATAACAGTGGCCTCCTTTTCAACTTCTACTCTAGTATCTTTAGTCATTAACTCCGCCACCTTAGTCCATGAAGGCCGATGAGAGATATCCTCCCACCATCTCTTGACGTTCGTCCTCTCGTTGAGAAGGTAATCCCTATAAACAGTTTTGGCGAGGTAGTAAGAGTTGGGGAGGTGATTGAGATCTGCTAGGGTGAATTCGTCGCCAGCCAGGTATCTACTCTGACTCAGCCTTTGCTCGTAAATGTCGAGGACCTTGGCCAACTTCTGCTGGCTCTGTCTAATCAGATCTGGATTGGGTGCGCTGTTGTCTGTATGGGGACCAAAGGCGATGTAGAAGATGAGTTCCCTGCTCGGTGGGTCGAAGCTCTGCTCCTCCGACTTGAGCCATTGTTCGATCGAAGCCCTGTCCAGCAGATCTCTTCCCAGCAGGTATTTATTCCCACGATCTGCGTACTTTTCTGCAACGTAGCGACATATTGCTCGGGAGTCTGCATTGAATTTCCACACAAACATAGATTAGTCCCGTATCGGTTGTTGAGATTTTTACTAGATATGTTTTTCTGGTTCAGAATTTAGCACTAAAAGTTACGAAAACAGAGGGACTTTTCTACTATCATTTCGTTACTTAGTTTGCCATGCGGTGAGGATCACTTCATACCACAAATTATGAAGTGATCCTTGAAAACCACCCTATGGGTAGGTGTAGAGTGTACATGTAGCATTGCAGACTCGATGCATTTAGGCAAATCTAAAAAAGCACTACTATCTTTACATTCAAAAATAGATATACGATGTACACACCATTTATTCAGAATAAAAATTTATTTACTAGTCGCGAAGTGATTAATAAAAGGGCAATGCTATATGTACACCCCGAAAGAGGTGTACCCCGAAAGGGGTGTACATCCTACACCCCACCCATCCAATGGGTGGGGTGCCTTTGGGGTCACTTGATGTGACCCTTTCTCACACCCTCACCCATTGGATGGGTGAGGGTGTAGAATGTACACCCCGGATGGGGTGTACACATAGCATTTTCCTTAATAAAATTTATCTCACTAGAATGTACACTTTATTTAGAATGTGTCATTAGCATTTTTCGATCCAAAATACTCCGAGTCAATAATTTTTTAATTAAAAGAAAAAAATAATAATAATAATTAAGAATACGCTACAATATATGCCAAGTTTTTCATCATAACTTATTACGATGTGGAAACCATGCAAATAAATATATAAATTTTTCTCATAGAATGGTAAAAAATTGTGGATTAAAAAATTCAGACAATTACCGTGCAGAAATATGGGCCCGTCTTCAAAACCGATCACTTGAGCTCTCGTCGATGCCTAGGAAGAAGGAAAAGAAGCATCATTTATTCTCATACAATCCGAAAATATATGGAGAAGATGATGAAAAAATATATATTTTACAGTTTAGTGGACTGTTCATGGCATATATATAATGCTTAAATTTTAATCGATATATATATAGTTAGTTACCTGAAGCTTGATTAGGTCGGGCATAGGCTTGCCCTGGAACATGTCGATAGGTTTGAAGTTGACGTCCTTCTCGTAGAGGCACGCGACCACCCTCGACACGTCGAGCTGCATCGGCTTTCCATAGTACACCTTCACTTCTGGCGCAGCCGACGCCATTGGGAGGTCCCTGTAACCAACTTAGGGGGGTGATGAGACTACAACTAAACAAAATGAGCAAATGTATAATAAGCTCTCTCTCTGTGTCTCTTTTTTGTGGTCCAAGTGATGCAGGTTCCAAACCTCAATGAAGAAGCAAAGCTAGATGCTATGAGTGAGAAGCACAAAAAGGAAAAAAAGAATATAGTAAGAGTTCTAGGACTTGGAAAAGAAAAAGTTAAAGGAAATGGAAAAAAAGAAAAAGGAAAAAGAGTCCAAGAGAGTTATGTTATTATCTCTGCATTCAAAATAAAATGTAAGATGTACATTTTATTTATTCTACATAGAAATTTTTTTACGGATCATTTTAAAATTACGAGTAAAATTTATTTTATCTTAGAATAGATGACGTGTAAGATATACATCTTATTTGAAGGATATAAATAGCATTTTCAAGATAGGCTTTTTGGTAAAAAATTTGTTATTCTTTGGTTATGTTGTATATTTTTCTTATGACTATTTTTCTCCAAATCAAATTCTCTGATATGGGAGAAATTTTCGTGCATCCTTATTGTAGACTTATTGATGCTAATCAGTAATTTTAAAATTATAAATTATTTTTAAAAAATACAACTTGAAGCATATAAATACAGTATTCATGCACAGATTTCAATTATGACTATATCCTATACGCAACTCATGCACTCAATATTTTAATTTAAAGTTTAATTCAATATTATAATCTGTTGCGGATAAAATAACTCAAGTATGAAGAATTTTAAATTTTAAAAAATCCATTATCTTAGCACTAAGGGTATTTAGGGTCAATGATTTTTAAGAAAATGAATTTATAAGAAATTAATATATATATATATATATGGTTAAATGACTCTTGCATATATTTAGCATGTTAGATTCCTATTTTGAGAACTTTATTAATTATATAGTTGTAAAATGGTGGGTTATGAAGATGCATTCATACAACAGTAGTGATCGAACGAATTATTTTTCTACTTAGATCAAGAGTACTCAACGGCTCCAAAAGTAAAAGATTATTTAAAAAGAAAAAGCTAATAACAGAGAGAGAATTTAGCCCCACGATCGTACTACGAACAAATATTTGTTGTCCCGAATCTCGTAGACGTGTTTGTTCCGCAATTTAACTTTTTTTTTTTTTTTTTTTTTTTCCCTTTTTGTTAACAGCAAATTGGCAGAAAAAAAAAGAAAAAAAATATTTCTAAAAATTTGATAATTGAATACATACGCATTTTGTGGCTTTTACCTTCGATGCTACACCGTGTATTTTGCACGTGATCTTTTGCGTTTTAATTAATAATAATTTTTTATATTATTAAATTTGGGTGGAGATTCGTGCACAACTTATTTTATTCTAATAAAATGCTCAAAAATTTTAGGCCTAAAAATAAATTGTGCCGCTTATTTGCAGCCCATGGCAGAGTAGGTTGTGTTTGATTTGAACATAAATAAAAATTATTTATTTTTAAAATAAATAAAATTTTTTAAATAAATAAAAATATAATTAATTTTGCATTTAGTAGAGATAGAAGGATTGGTATAAGCAAGCTTAACCCAAAATTAATGCCCATGCCAGCTTATAAATTCAAATCAAGCATGGATAAAATCAGTTTTAAGACGAGTGCCCTCGTGCTCTTTTAGTAAACACCATCATATTTTTTTTGATTAATTTTATATAATTTTTTATAAATATATAAAATAATATATATATTTTTATAAAATTTAATTTTTTATATTTATCTTTTTAAAAGTTTTAAGTTGTTTATATATATTCTTACCGTCAATGTCCATTAAAAAAATATAATTAATCATAGATTAAATATTTAATCTTGGTTAGTGAATAAAATAAATTTATTATTTTATTCTTTCAGATATTATACTTAACCATATGTATATTTTTTAACAATTGGAATTTTTGAAAAATATATTTACAAAGACAAAATTAATATTTTACTTATATTCTATTAAAAAATAAACTGTAAGCTACATATAACAAATAAGAGAAATATATATGAATAACTTAGAATATTTGAAAGAATAAATATAAAAAGTTGAACTTTGTAGGAATATGCTTACAGAGAGTTGTATGAAATTAATTTTATTTTTTTTAGAACATATTCGGTTCATAATTTGTAATTTTTTATTAAATTTTTATATTTTTTATTAAAAATATTCAAGCTATTGTCCTACAGTTTAAATTGAATAGTTGTAAAAATTATTAGTGAAATAGTAATTATTATAAATTTTTAGATGGTTGAAATACCGAATTATCACAAGTTAGGAAGTATTCTCATTTTCGAATCAGATGAAAATTTTTAGCAGTTCATTAATAAGAACGTACTAATTTTTAACTATCTTTCAAATCCAAGCGGCTTGATAAATTAATAATAAATTTATTATAATAAATATAAAATATATAATATTCTAAAAATATTAGAAATCTCAAATCAAATAGCCTTTTAAAATAGGTTATTTTTTAAACTAATAAGTAATTTAAAGTTAGCAACCATTGGACTTGATGATTAGTATTCAAGACCTCTACTTATTTCACATTTCTAATTTGAATTTATTTTTTAAAATAATAATAATAAAAAATATAGTAAATAATGTACTATCATTCTCAAAATAATAATAATAATAATAATAATAATAATAATAATAATAAACCCTTTAATTGCTTGTCAGAAGAACTAAAGCATGTTCTCAGATGTGAAGCATCATTGTGTCTGTAAGAAAGAATGATAAAACACGAAAAAACAAAGGAGGATTCCCAAATTTTTTTAAAAAAGGAAACACAACTATCTTGAAAACTGTGAACTTGCATTTTGAGATCTCTCTCTCTCTCTCTCTCTCCCTCTCTCTCTCTCCCTCTGGTAGAGGAGGATTCCAAAATAAGGAAAAGAAAAAAAAAATAAAGGAAAAACAGCTATTTATATTCATATCTATATCTATGGGCTTGTTTGATCTAAATTATAAAAAAGTAAATTTTATAGAATTAATTTTGATTTAGAGAATTAATTTTGGTCAAAAGCTGTATAGTGTTTGGCTGAGGTTAGATAAAAAATAAATTTTCTAATATGATTTTTTAAAACTGTTTGGTACAAATTTTTCTTTATTTGTAAATAACAATTTTTTCTAAATTTTATTTTAAAATAATTTAAATTTAAAATTTGATATTTTAATTTAAAATATAAATTTAAAATTTAAAAAGTAAAAATTTAAATTTTTAATTTTTAATTTAAAATCTAAATTTAAAATTTAAAATTCATAATTTAAATTTAATAATTAAATTTGAAATCTAATCATAAATTTGAAATTTAAAATTTAAAATTATAAAATTTAAGATTTGAAATTTAAAATTTAAAATTTAAATTAAATAGCTAAATTTAAAATTTTGAAATTAAAATTAAAAATTTTAAAAATAAAATTAAAAATTTTAAAAATTAAATTTAAAATTTAAAATTAAATTTAACTTTAAATTTTAAATCTAAAATCAAAATAAAATTTAAAATTTGATTCCAAAATCAGAATCAGTTTTCAAAAAGCAGGTTTAAATGCTTCTGATTTTAGACCTAAAAAATTAAAAATTTGATTCTAAAAATTAAAATCAGATTTTAAAAATTTAATTGCCAAACACGCTATTAAGTTGAAAATTACTTTTGAACCAAAATGACTTTTCAAAAGTTTGGCTAAACAACTACTATATCAGTATTATTACTTATAAAAGTGGAATTTTTAAGGTTATTTTCTTTCCCAAAATGCCACTCCGTATAAATACTATCCCAATCACATGCTTGCAATATCATTCATTCAACTTTGATGGATGTATATCACAGCCATAAAATTTTTATTTTATTTTTAAATTATCATAAATTTTATTAATCTTTAGTCATTGGATCTAATCCAATGGTTGACAAATTAAGTATTTGCCACTTTTTAATCACAACAATTTTCGGATGGTTTGCATATTTTCAAAATTAAAATTTGGGTCAACTCTCTTTGCGCTAAAATCTTGCATTGATAATAAACAAAGAGAAAACAACTCTCCACCATAAGCCATCTTGTAATGACTCTAAAACTTCATATTTTTTATTAATAATAATTTTAATTTTAAATTTTAAAATTAAAATTTTTAAAGTTATTTTATATAAAAAAATTATAGGTTTTGCGTTTTGGCAGAAATTTGCAATTTTTTTTAGTTTTGTAGATGTTCTCCGATTTTTTTTTTTTTTTTTTTTTTAACTAACCAAATATATTTACTTGTTTTTCTTTTTTTTTTTTTTTTTTTTTTTTTTTTTTTGCCCAAGGTTCTTCTTCCGCTTCTCTTTTCCAAACTCGACGTCTCACTCCTACGCCCTGCCACCCTCGTCTGACGCGATGTTCAAGCCGTGCCACCCTCGCTGCCGCCATGGACTCCGCCGACGTGCCGCCGGCCCCTCGACGCTGTGCTCGCTCCCTCCGCTCCCGCGTCTACCCCTACGCCCACGCCCACGCGTATTTGATGGGCACAACGTCGTGTGCGCAGGCGTGGGTGCGGGTGTAGGCACAGCAAGAGCGGGCACGGCTTCGAAGGGCAACGCTCCGGCAAGGTTCATGGCGATGGCGTCGAGGACGGTGGTTGTGATAGAGGGCAAGGAAGAGGTCACGATAGTAAAAAAAAATATGCAGAAACTAAAAAAAAAATAAAAAATATAAATATAAATAAATAAATAAATAATATTTTTAATTTTTTACAGAAAATATCAAAAATTAAAAAAGAAGATAAAATTGTATTGTTTCAAAATAAATTTACACTGTTTTAAACAATAATTGCACTCTTTAAAACAAAATTTGTACTATTTGATATAAGAGTTATACTTTTCAGATCAAAAATATATTTTTTGAACGAAAATTATACTATTTTTTTTTTTTTTTTTCGCTTCCTAGTGCTTTTTCTGCATCCACAAGGGCTAGCGACGCGCGGTGAAGCTGGAGGAGAGCGCGGCGGAGGCGGAGACGACACGCTTTGCCTCCGACCTACGGGGAGTGTACAGGCACGGGCGAGGACCCCCGCCTCATCTCCGCCCCCACCAATGCGCGCGAGCGCGGTGGACAACGTTGCGGGCATGGGAGCGAACACGGCGGGAGCGGGCGCAAGTATGGCGGGAGTAGGTGTGGCGCTCCGGCAACGTTCATGGTGACGGCGAGGGCGGTGGCCATGATAAATGGCAAAAAAATACAGATAATAAAAAATAAAAAAAATAAAATTATATATATATATATATATATATATATATATATATATATATATATATATATATATATATATATATATATATATATATATATATATATATATATATATATATATATATATATATATATGAAGTTGTACAAAGAAAAATAAAAAAGAATATGAAGTTGTACTGTTTTAGATGAATTTTACACTATTTTAGATAAAAGTTACACTCTTTGAGACAAAAATTACATTCTTGATATAAGAGTTGTAATTTTTAGGTATAAATTGTATTCTTTAGATAAAAATTATATTATTTTTTCTCATTTCTCCTCCTTTCTCTTCGTTTTTCGTTTTTTTTTTGCACCGGTAATACCCTGTGGAGGTGGAGGTGAAGGAGAGCGCGACGGAGGCGGAGGCAGCTCACTTTGCCTTCGCCCAGCGTAGGGTGCGCGAGCCCGGGCGAGGACCCCGCGCCTCACCTCCACCGCGCCCACGCACGTCGGTGAGGGGCGAAGGTAAGGCGGGAGGTGCGCAAGCTACCCTCTTCTCTAGCATTATCATGTTTTCTTTCACCTCTACCACGTCGCTCGCCCCGAGAAAAACATGAGAAAGCGGAGGGGAAGGAGGAGGAGACAAATAATATAACTTTTACCCAAAGAGTGTAATTTTCGCCTAAAAAATATAACTTTAATCTTAAATAGTACAATTATTGTATCAAATAGTGGAACTTTCGTTTAAATAGTACAAAATTCTTCTAAAACAGTACAATTTTATTTTAATAGTATAATTTCATCTCTTTTTTTTTCCTTTTTTTTTTTTGGTTCTTGACCTATCCTATAGGAAAAAGTATTTTTTTTAATTTTTTTTTTATTCTTAGTTTTTTCTACTCTTTATATTTTTTTTCCGCTATGGCAACTTCTTCCCCGTCTTTTACCACAGCTATCTTCCCCGTCTGTTACCACAGCCACCGCCCTCGCCGCTGCCATGGACCCCACTGGACCACCGCCCTTCGAAGCCGAATCTGCTCCCGCTATGCCTGCACTCGCGCCCGCAATGTTGTGCTCATTAGATACGCATAGGCGTAGGCGTGGATACGGGCGTGGCGGGAGCGAGTGCGAATGTAGTAGCCCCGATCCCCATGCAGCTTTCCCCATGACCCATGGTGTGGAACACCTATTAGTGGTGTGCCGGACTCACAACGCGTCAAATGGGCGTGTTGGACGGACTCTGTGAGGCTTATTGATTGAGCCTGCCTTCCGGCTATTTTCGTCGGATTTTAGAAAGGGTTTCAGGCTAATCCGAGGCCGGATTTGGATTCAGCGCAAAAAAACGTCGAAAATCGGCTATTTACTCGTATTTTTCTGAGTCCGGATGCCCAAAAACGGACACCCGGAAGTTTTCTGCGCATTTTGGCGCATGGGAGAAGCCGTGGACCGACCGGATGCCACGTGGTGGCCACTGATTGGTCGGCGCACACGGTGCGGTCCACAGAGAACAAGCGCTGGTGCATGGACCGGGCGCGGGGGGTCACATGGCAGCCTCGGATTCGCGGGCTCACGCGGCGCGGTCAACGGCGTCGAGCGAGATGGCGCATGGACCGGGGCGGGCCACGTGGCGGCCTGTGAGTGGCCGACTCTGGAACGTGCGGTCCACACATTAGAGGGAGTAGCCGGGGCAGGTGGGGGCAGGTGGCCGCCGTACACGGGGCGCCACGTGGCGCCCAGCGATTGGCGGGCGCCACCCACTCCACGCACCCCGGTCGGGCCACGTGGCGGGAATCCACTGGCCCCGCACACGCTGTCCGCTGTTCGGGACACGTGTCAGGGCCAGGTTGATTCGGCCGCTGCCCGTTTGGCTCCCGTGGGCGCATTTCGGGCGCCCGAAAGATTCGGGCGCCCGAAAATTGGGCCCAAAAGCCCATTAAGTGGGTTTTTTGGTTTTTTTTTAGTGGGCCTATAAATAGGCAACTCTCTTGGGCCTTTTAGCTCTTTTTTCCAAACTCCCCTGCGACAGAGCCCTGAAGCTAACTTGTTCTTCATCTTGTGCTGCATCTCTTGAAGGAGTTTCAGAATTTTTGGAGGTCGCGGCATCGACGTCTTCGGCAATTCAGCGCAGTGCGACGTTCTTTCTTCGGCGGCCCTTTTCGTCGCGTTTCGGTCCACGAGGTCCCAGAGCTGCTCCGAAGGAATTTTTGGACGATTTTCATGGCATCGGTTTCACGAGAGGTACATCTTCGTTTTTCGTGTTTTCGACTACTCTCAGTTTTGAGTTTTTATTGGGGTTTCGGGAACATCTTTGAATCCCTTTTCTGCTGGTGATTTTCTTGGACAGCGGATCTTGTCGGATTTTTATCTCCGCACTCGGTTATCGGATTTCGACATGAGGACTCGATCGACATCTACGCTTCGCGAGGATCGCCGCCGTATTTTTATTGGAATTTTTGGAGATCATCTCGCAGGTGGTATTTAAGCATTTTCTGGACTGATTTTTACAGCAGTGTTGTGATTGTGGGAAATGTTGCTTACCGCGATATTTGGACCGTATCTTTGTACCTAGAAGGAGTTTTCTGGTGTTTTTGGACTCGTTGAAATCATGAGAAACCGAGGATTATCCCCGTTCAGTTTCAGCCTGTTTGGACCTTGGATTGACGTGCACTTCCAGGTGGGTTGCTTCGTCTTCAAAACCGGTGGACGGTTCATTAATTATATTGTATAGTAAACATGCATGATTGTGAGATGTGTTAGGAAGCATGTTAGAGAGAGAGGGTTGATGCTCCTTGTGTTGCTATTATGATCATGTTGATTATTGCTTCTTAATTATGTTAAATTAAATGCTATTATTGGAACTTGACCTAGCACCCTGTCATATGATGCATGTCAACCAGACTAATAGAAAACTCCAACTTGGGCTAGTTTATTTATGTTTTAAACACTCCCACATATTTTATTCTTGTCACCTGGACTTAGAGTTTTCTCGCCCGGGTAGTGGGCTGAGTAGTCGGGTTGTTGTGGGATGCATGTTACACTCGTGCCTGGGGGCCGAGTGGAGTCTGGTAGCTGTGTTTAGATCAGTACTTGTCCTGGGAGTCGTCTGAGTCGACGGTGGGTCCCGGCTGTGTGGATTTCCAGTCAGTGAGTGAGAGATGTGATGTTGGTTACTGTCGATCTTGTTGATCGTGGATTTGGACTATAGCCTGCATGAGTCGCATTGAGCTCGACAGAGATGCGCGGATACTTTTCTCGGTGAGGGCGCGCCCCTCGAGTGCCGCTTAGGAGCTAGGCCTGTTACTTTGCTATCGCGACTTATCGATGCAGTCCTTCTGGCTGGGTCCTTTTTGGGCAGTCACGGACGCCCTACGTAAGTCCAGTCCTCCGTGGATGTAATAGCAGCAGGTGGGCGCAAGTTTAACTGGACCCTATGTGGCAATCAGTATAGATTGGGCGATCGTATTATTGAGATATAGTAGATACATCATGTTTCCATCTGTATCACTCCTTGAGCATTTAGATAGAGGCATAGTAGCTGTAGAATTATTTTTCAGCCCTTTTCTTTTCAGTACTGCATTTGTTACTTTATGCCTCTACTAGACTTAGTGGGCAGACCGTCGGGCTTGTTGGCGGTACCCACTGAGAACTACGTGACGGTGTAGTTCTCACACCCATGGTTGGTGACTTTTCCAGGGACCTCTACTCCAATTCCTGCTGCTGTTGCTGATCCTTCTGACCGAGGTAAGGGAGTCGTGAGCTAAATCCCTACCAATCTTCTGCGAGAGAGTAGATGAGGTACCTTTTGGTGATGGTACTGTCAGTGATTCTGGGATGTATCTTATACTTTTTACTTTTGAGAATTTATTTTGGAGAGACTTATGTATTGTGAGGATCTGACATGTACTATTTGGAGTTGTATATATTTATTTTAGTAGTTTACTTTTCCGTCCTGATATCTGTATAGTGTAGTTTGATCTTTTGCAGGTTAGTCGCTTCATCTATACGGAGCTTCCTGTATGGGCGGCGGATCTGTTGGCGAATCCGGATCGCAGTTTCAACGCCGGGACGTGACAGCGGCATTAAAGGGAGGCACTTCAGCAGGGTTCATGTCGACGGCTCGAACGCCGCGTGGGACGAGGGTGGCGGAACGTAAGAGCGAGATAGTGAGCTCGTGAAGAAAAAAAAAAAGGAGAAAGACAAATCTTGAGTAAGAAAAAAAAAAAAATTAGAAAGAGAAAGAAATAAAAATATTTTAATCAATTTTTTTAAAATCTGAATCAAATAAAAAAGATGATTCATTTTTATCAAAAATACAAAATCGATAAATTTTTTATACAAATGAGCTAATTTTTAATAATTTATTAGTAATTAATCAATCAATAGCCGTTATTATATTTAACAAACATTTTATACATGCATCTAGAATAACTAAGATGAAAAGTTTAGGGGTTTTTTCTAAGTCATATAGTCGAGGATCCTCAGCGCTTCCTATTTAAAATTTATCAAACTTTATGTTTGTAGTGATTTTTTATTCGTTTTAGATAAATAGCTAGAAATTATTTTTTAAAAGTACAAACGATAACAACAGAAAATCTAAGACGGATAAATAAGAGCATCATGGAAACTCAAAAACCAAGGTAGCATGCAAAATATAATTTATTCTATCAAATAAAAAATGAAATAATTTTATTAATATATTTTGCGCCATTTGAATGACATACTATCAAAAATAAATGAATCTAAAATAATAAAAAAAAAAAAAAATTTAAAAAAACGAAACACATATTACATTGTTTTGGATGCGTGCGAGGTGCATTGGACATACATAAACTGGAACATTTAAATGTCACCATCGAAAATTTTGTGCAACTATCAACACCAAATAGATTTCTTGATTTTTAAGTCCATGTAGTAAACTCAAATTGCACTAAATTTTCAATTATGCACTCAATATGTTACCTCTAAATTAAGCAACAAGCACATAAAATCCAATTCAAAACAAAAAAGAGAAGGAAAAAAAAAAAAAAACTCTCAATTTTCAAAAAGCCTAAGAGTAGAAGACGATGTAAAAAGAATTACACCGGAAAATACTTGCGAACGAGGAAGAAGACCATCGGATAAGAACTGTACAACTTACGTATTACATGATTAAAAATTGCTGAACATGGCGATATACTCCGGGCGACCACCATTTATATTTTCTGGGAACGGATAAAGTCTTTGCAAAGTTATTCTATGTGCTCCATTCACCTCAATGTCTCCTTCCGATATCCTCTTATACATACAAATTTGTCGTAGGCTGCATTTCCACCTCAATGTCCTCTCCTCAGAACCGAAAGAAACCCACCTGACGATTTTTCCTTGCGGCGTTCCACGGGCTCATCTCCGACCTGTTCCACATGTGGTTGAAGACGAAAATTAAAATCAGAAAGTCAAAAGGATCTAAGGAGAAAAACTAGGAAGATTTGGACATAGTACCTACCTCTTTGGCTAGATGCTGAAGAGTCTCTAGTATTTCAGAAAAGTCCGGCCTTTGAGTTGGGTCTTGCTGCCAACATCTCTCAAGAAGCTCAATAAGCTTAGGATGGGTATTCTTGGGGATTGTAGGCCTCAGACCCTGCAGAGAAAGGAGGGAGAATCAAACAGCTTTTCAAAAGAACAAAGAACAAGTCCTCTGAGAAGTGAAAAAAGAAAATTTAATTAAGATGACAAAAAAAATTTTGGGTAAAGAACGTGCAGTTTGAAAGATTTGGTTACAAGATATATCTGGGAAGGGCATATCAGGCATAAACAAACGAAGGAAAGAAAATATTAATGAAAACTTTACTTTTTAAGCTTTTGGCAGTGTGGCCCCTCAGTGTTTGAAAATCTTAATTAAACGATCCTGAAGTAAATTTGATTTTGTAACTCCCTACGCCTACTTAAATCTAAATTGCAATGCAAATTGGAGATTTAAAGCAGTGAGCAGATCATTTTTCCGAGGGAAAGCAAGCAGATCATTACCCTAGTTAAATTTAAGTTACAGCTTGAATGACGGTCATTGAGCCAACATTTTATTAAGTCCCTGAGTACTCAACACATTCTTTTGTTAACACCCATTTGTACATGATACATACCAAAATAAATATCTTTAACTAGCAACATGGGATTCCAGATGCTTCAATGAGTTTAACTTCGTCAATCCTACATATTCTGAGGTGTTTTATATTTGTAGAATTCATTACCGACTGATAGTTTATGAGTTTATCCAGGAAAAGGCTGCCAAGATCTGGCCATGTTATTCTGCTTCCCACCGCAAGTGCTCTCCAAGGCAAATGTATTTGTAACACTAGATTATCTCAAAATGACGGAAAAAGCCTTTCAGGAAGAACTAATATACATTGTCTTAAAAATCAAACCTCAAATTTTAGAAACATGACTAAGCAACAAGGGAACTATAAACAAAAAGACTTGTTTTCACAGAGTAGAAATAATTTTTTGGACAGTATATAAAAGATCGAGAAAGGATGCGTACCTTTTGAACCACACCTACAGCTGCTTGTAATGGTGTCAGGTATTCATAAGGAATCTGCAAGAGTAGAAAGTTAAATAGTGATCATTCAATTAACTAAAAGGTGCATTCATATTAAATTACCAAGGTATAGCAGCTGAAAATTTGTGTATTTACCTTTCCTGTAAGCAGCTCCCATAGCAAAATTCCAAAGCTAAATACATCAGCTTTGTGATCATAGGGCTTATGTTCAATGACCTGTAGATAAAAAAAGAGATTTAAGTGTAATACTGCAAACTTAAAAAAAAAAAAAGAAAAATAAATTTACTAATAAAAATACAATAGTAGATTAAATCTCTTCAATTGTTTGACAGTAAAATGTTTTCCAAGAATTGCTGACAAAATGAGAAGTGGAGAATCAATTCCTTCTCTAGGCCAATTCTGACAAAAAATCTGCATTACTATGTGAAAATCCTCTATTAGACTGGGCCATGAACACATAAAAAAAATGACATTAAAGCATGAAATTCCAACTACAATCATAGTTTTTTATTTGATTTCTTTGCTCCCCAACTTCAGCTTAAAAGTTACGGCAACATTTTTGTCTCTTTAGCAAAGATTTAGGTGTCGTGGCACATGATTGTGCCAAAAACTTATTAGCACGGTCCGGCATGGTGTGTGCCATACCCGTGCCGATGCCTGCCGGCCACAAAAATGCTTGCGTGGCTACACACTATGACATAAACTATATATATATAGCACCAATATATTCTATTGCTTATTTTTTTATAAAATCTGTTGCATTTTATAAAGATAACTACTTGCTACTTTCACAGAAAAGAGGATGTTGAACCATGCCATACTGTGTCCACTGTGCCATACATTTTATTAAGATAACTACAACAAATATCATTTATCAACCATAATCAACAGACAGTTTAGTTGATTCACTATCTATAAGCATTTGTATAACGGAAGGCTTACATGAACTATGATATCAAGTAACAACCGTGTTCGGAGAGAACAGTGTTTCATTGTTCACCTTACAATCATATAATTATATACTTCGACATCACACAACTGACTCCACATTTCTTAACACTTCAACTTCGTACATTAATTTACATTAAAGAAGAATTGAGCACCTAATTCAATAGAGATTGCAGGTAGTATGTAAGTCAAAATAAGTTGGAGATATTACCTCAGGAGCCATCCAACGGTATGTCCCAGTTTCTGCAGTCATAACTCCAGACTGAGCTTTAACACGTGCAACACCAAAATCAGCAACTTTAACAACCTGTAAGATAGATGTGTTATATGTAAAATTAAACAGAAATACTTCAATGCAATAGGATCTACTGTCCAAACTACTAGGAATTCCTAAGGATGATGAAGTGTTGTGAAACTTGAGGTAGGCAACACCATAAGGGTGAAAATTGTACTGCTGTAAAATAATCTAAGATATATATTTGCAAGTACAAATAGTTAACATAGGAATATAATTGGTACATCAGCTCGTCACTAGCCCAAACAAGAGTTATAGCAAGCCTATTTTTAGCTTCATGGAGCCTATCATCTTCCCCCATCCTCTAGGTAGCCTAATTCTTAATAGATTATATATTGAAATGCCAAAAGAGAAAGCAGGTAAAGTGGCATGTCATTATAAATAACTAAGAACATGCTAAACCAAGAAAAAATTATTATTAAATAACTTCTGCCAGTATACTTTGGTTCTATGATTATTTGACAGCATCTTTTGAAATCACTTGCCTCATTTTCATCCATAAGAAGATTGGCAGCCTTCAAGTCTCGGTGGATAATATTATTTTGGTGCAAGTAGTTCATTCCCTTTGACACATCAATTGCAACTCGGAGTAAAGCTGGAAGTTTGAAAACACCTTTATGTTTATGGAGGTAGTCGTATACACTTCCCCCTGACATAAACTCTGAGGACAATACACCAGTCAAAGTAAGAAACATTCCATACTATCAATATTGCCTTACATGAATGATAGACTAAAATACCGAAAACCAATGACCAGGCTCAAGTTTCTTCAATCATTGCTTGTACCTGTGACAATACATAAGCTTGGAGGTTTAGTACATGCGCCAATAAACTGCACGACATTCTTGTGGCGGACCTTCCTGCAAGCATGAAAAAAATAAGGGAAACAAACACAGAAGAAAGATAAACTGTGTACATACCAAATTATTTCATGCAATAGCTTGGGGATTTATCCCTCACCATCGCCTGATAGATTTTAAATTCAAATATAAGAGGTCTCACATCTACGGAAGCTCATAAGAAAAGATCCTTTTGATTTATTCCTTGCTTGCTTTTTACTCTCTTCTGTTTCTTTCTTCTGTCCAATTTACATATTCCATAGAAAACTATAGAGCAATTCAGATCATTGCCCATAATACAAATCCGAAGTAGTTTTCTTTTGGTTTTGTTTCCAACAACCAGGCTGAACAAGCCCTAAAAGTGTTGTCTAAAGATTAGGGTAATGATTTTGAAAGAAATACTAAAGAAAATACCAGCAAACATGCTGAAAATGCTAAAAAAGTGTCAACAAGAAAAATATAATATGTTACGTAAACAGATTTGCATGTTAAGACATTAGCAACTAGGTTTTAGCAAAAATTCAAAGCATCAAAAGAGTTACATATGATAGCACAGATGAAACAACAACAGAAAAAATCCAGGAAAAGAGAACACAAAGTAATTGTTTATAATTAAACAATCATATAGTTTGCATAAAGTGAAATGCGGGACAAAACTGAATAAAGTTCACTTAAGCTACTATCAAGTTAAAGCAGTGTTTCTTAAACAAACCTCATAATGTAAACTTCCTGCGCAAACTCATGCTGCATGTCAACATTTACGCGCTCAGGTTTGAGTACTTTAATAGCAACATCTTGACTACAGTATGTACCCCGATACCTGGAAAGCAACAGAATGAAATAATGAATTAGATAAAACAAGATAACTTTCAGATATTAGAACTTATGGATCACTCATGAATGAGTGATCCGTGAGGGTTTAATATTAGAACTTACAGATCACCATATGAACCCGATGCCACTTTGTTTCCAAACTGTAGCAGTCCAATATCAATTTCCCATACATCAGTCCCATCTGTAGGTATTTCTACATGGTTAGATGGTATATTCTCCTCCACTTGCATATTTTCCATTGTAGGTGACCATGAATTAGACATAGACAATGATTGTGTCTGTATAGTATGTTAAACTGAGTCAGAAAGTTCAACACTGCTGATACTAAAAGCAATATAACTAAATGAGGAAATGCCAACAAGAGTTCAAAAAGGGTGACTAGAAGAACAACAAAGAACAAATGATATTAAACATGAGGGTGTAGAAGAGTAGAATACACATGTGCCAAAAGAGAAAAAAGACTAATAAAGTAATGAGAACGAGAAATTTAAGACTCCAAGTTTGGAAAATAATGGAATTACAAATGTCCTACATATAATTAATATGACAACTAAGATTTTGGAAAAGCAACGATAGATCTGATAAGAAAAGAGACAGGATTGCCAGGGCAACCAGCCAGTCTAAGTCAAAAGATTTGCTCTAACTGCCAGAAAGACTATCTAGGCAGCTTCTACGTCAAAGCAAAAAAACAAAAAGCCTAAAGGAGTCGGAAGAACATAAACAAAATTTGTAATAAAAGGTCTGGAGATAGATTTAGTTATCTCGATTTTTCTCCTGCTTTTCCCTTTAAAAAGAAACAATTTTCAACGTGAAAACAAACAAAAGTTCTAGTCTGTCAGCACCAAGGTTTAGGAAGATCCTTTTCTTTTCTCTGATTTGCATAATAAATCTACCATTAATCACATTATAAATCATAGATACCAAGTAGCACACAAGAAAAGAACAGCCAACATAAATTTTAAAAGAAGAACAAGAAGATGATGATGATGATGCTGATATGAGAGGGTCCATATATCAAGATATGAGAGACCTCGATCTTGTCAATCTCCATCTTCAATGCTTCCTTAAGCTGCTCTGTCTCCTAAACATATAACAATAACAAGCTCGTTTTATTTAATACAAAAATCTAGAAGTAACAACTATCTCAATTACTCTAAGACCTAGTTTGGCAATGTGTTGGCTAAGAGAACCATGTTTATACTATGGAAGGTCCAAAATTTTCAAAAGTGCTTTCACTCTTTTCTTCATTTACACTGTAAAATTGCGGTTGCAACCGCCACTGAAGCATGTGACTATAGGCTTCCCCAGTGGCGATAGCCACATGCTTCTTCGGTTGCGATTGCAACTGCAATTTTAAAACATCGGAGAAAGAAAGATTGCAAGCGTTTTTCGTTTTCTTGGGCCTTCCATACTATAAAAATGTTGCATTTAGCCATCACATTGCCAAACTCGCCTAAATGATAGGAAAAGGCATCTAACAAAAACATAAACAAACAAAAGAAAAAAAAAGGAAAAAAAAAGAAAAGAAACTGAACATATGATTTTCATATTGAAGACATATTTTTTCACTCTTCTCAAACTATAGAAAAACTTCAATACATGATTATATTTACTACCAAATGTTCAGTAACACTATAAGCAGAGCATTACTTCAATATACAGCTTGTTAACCAAGTTAATTTCACTTTCTGATGCTAAAAGTGAAAATTAAAATGAACAAATTGCTGGTCTAGCTAGTACATATATCATGAAGTTCCTATTAAGAAGGAAAGCTGTATATAATAATACATGACAGATTTCTTAGCTCTTCAGTAAGGAGTCTGACATAAATCTGAGACATGGAGAGTACCTCATGATGCCAGCCAACAACAACAAAGACATCTAATGAGTAGCCATCATTTGTTGAAAATGCATGTGCTTCTTGAATGTTCAGACCGAGTTCACCAAGTACAGAAGTAAGCTGGAAATATGCGAACAAAATAATCAAACCTCAAGTTTATAACATGAACAATAAAATGTGATAACTTCGGCCCAAAATGGTCATTCATGATTCTTAGTACCCAAAGGATAGAATTAACTTCTAAAGAAACAAGCATAATGAAACAAATGCACACATACGCAGGCAAGCACGCGCACACGCACACACAGGCAAGAAACAAGCAAACAAATGACTAAATTAACGAACGCAAATATGAACGTGTGCGCTGTTGCTTGTGAATGTCCAAATGAGCTAAAATGCACGCATAAAAGAGCATTCATATATGCCATTTTCTGCTGTAGCACCACCAAGAATTCTGTATGTTACTCTACCTGACACTATGAAACACATGCCTAGTGCTTAGACAACACTGTATACACTGCTTTCTGGATGCATGTCAGAGGAATAAAATTGATTTGCTTATCATCCACGCCATCCAGCTCTAAATACAAGCACAAAATTCTATATTTGTAGTGTTTCTTTCTGAATTGAAAACTTGTTTATGGCATAATGTCGAAAAAGCTTTACTAGAAATAGTGGCGTAAAGAAATTGAATAAAACTTTCATATACAGTAAGATGCCAGCTAGGTAGGTAGAAAGCTAATGAATATTGTTTCCTTCTTTTCCTTCTATAATCTTTAGCTTCAGTTCCTTCCAGTTTTTTTCCTTTGCTTTCACACTCAAGCTATTTGAGATCAAACTATTCTTTATGCTTTTTCTCTTATAAATCTTTTCTTACTCTCCAAACTCCTGTGCTTCCTCTTGTGTTCCCTCTTTTTTCCCTCTACCTTTTCTCTCATTTCCATTTCTTTCTTCTTAAAGCTTTCCACCTCCCAAGGAAGTATTTTGACCATTTCCTTTATTTTCTCCCTTCTACATCTATGCTGCCCAAGTACTATTAGTTTGCTACATCAGTCCAGCCTCAAGACAACACTAAATAGAAAGCCACAAACTATATAACACAAACAATCAGTTCAGCATCATGACAAGTGTATAAAAAATTAAAAACTAAAAGATAAGTTCTTCAATTTAACTTATTAAACTTACAAAATAGCCAATTTAATGTTGGCAATAATTGATCAATAGTTAACTCAGAACAAGAATATTTAGAATAAAGATTCTCAAACAATTGCAGAAATTGAAATGCAGTTGGATCGCCATCTCAAAACAGCAGTTTTACCTGACTAAGAAGCTTTGGCTTGTCATCTGCTGAAAATGTTATTTCATGCATGGGCCTAATGAGAAACAAGAAACATCAGTACATTTTGCTCATAAGAGGGAAGCTTCATCTGTTGAAAAAGTTAAAGAGCCATAAAACTACATCTCCTTCACAAGCTGATTCAAACATAAAAAACCCAGCATTTTCAAATGATAGCTGAGAGTACATTACACTCCAAGGTTAAACATAATAAAGAAATAAAAGGAAACGGAAAAGTAGGAGGTAAAAAAATGAAAGTGACCCGGCATCAGGATTTACATTCAAACTCCATACCATTGACAATAATGGATACTACTGACTGCACCATGCAAATGAATTAAAGGAGAAATTAACCAAGAGATATGATGAAGATCTAGTCGAAGTTTGATTGAGAGGAGCACCACAGAAAAGCACTAGTATTTGGGCTGTTTGAAAAGCGGCAACCAGATACATGGTTAACGAGAACAAATAGCTCTACAATAAGCCTGCTCTTTCAGAGAGGACTGAAGGATTACGCCAGTAGTATTTGAAATATACATCTTAAGCATAAATAATAATCATAAGAAAAGTTTAAAAGAAAGAAAATAGAAGTAGGTTTCTGTGTTAAAGCCAGTTTATTTAGAAAAAGAATTACAGAATTGCTAGGAGTATCAACATGCTCACTAAAACTGAAATTTGCATTTTAAACAATAATCATTTACATTCATTCATGAAATTCAATGCAAAGTTATCATCCAATGGTTGATAACATTGTACCACCATTATTACTGTCCGGAAGTCATTACTGTCCAAAAGATAAAAGAAAACACGTGTATATCAGGTGAAAAAAAAAAATAAGATAATATAAAATAGGAATAACCTGGCAAAGTATTGAACAGTATCTGCAACACTACTATTTTCTTGAGCATGAGACTTGCATGCTTCAAGGGCAAGGGCCTCAAGATTTGGAGATGAACCAAAGGCAGGAGGAGGATGAACACTGAGAACCATATAACAACAATTTAAGAGAAAAGAGAAGAAATGCTGAAAAGACGAGCAAATTTGCATGCCCTACCAGACAGTTACAGTGAACAAAAATTATATTGTTTTTACTTTTAGAAAACTTGAAGGGCAAGAAGATGGAAGTGTACCTATGCCTATTAAAATAACTAGAAGCAACTTCTTTTCCAGCTGTATGAGAATTAACTGAGTCGGCCTGATTTCCATCTTGAATCGGAGGTACCTAAAAAACAAAAGTTTGTCAGATGGCAAATATCACATACACGGTAATTACTCCAGGACTAGAATTAATAATGCCATCACAAAGTGAGATTTGCAGTGAAGAATAATACATCTCATTATGAAAACAGCTAAAACTCTAACTTTTACGCAAGGAAGGAAAAAAAAATTGATTGATCATTGATTCACTCGATGTAGTTATATACTCTGCCAAATCAATAACCAACCTAGCTCAAGTGCCCTTGATAGATGGAAAGAGTATCAGAAATCAGAGTAATTCAACAACTGAAAAAGTAAATGCTTACTGGAATATCATCAACAAACAAGAAACAATAGCAGAGAAAGGCAGAAGCTTGTAAAAAATGAAAATAATCATTCAGCTGGAGTAAAAGTCACAAATGCATAGATAGCAAACTAAAGAGCTTGGGTAGATGTAATTACTAATAAACTGAAAATGAATAAAAGCATATCAAAATGGAGGAAAGAATCAAATCCTGATCTTCAACTCAAAGTTGATAACTTCAAGAAACTTAGCTTCAGATGTATGGAATTTTTTGCTCAGTGCCAAAGCAGTATCATCCATTTACCATGATTTATTGTGTTTCTTGCTACCAAAAACAACTAGCAAGCATTAGTGACAAGAGTCAACAAAAACGTAGCGTAAAGCATCTGGTGATTTTGACATATGATAGTAAATGTAACATATGTAATACTAAAAATAGAATATATCTCCGAAAAGCAATACCAGAAAAATAAGCAACAAAACCATGACTACCAGCATTAACCAATTAAATAGCAAAACTTGGGACGGCGAGGGCAAGACGGCGACGGATTCAAGGCATCATTCACCTGAACTACTCGCACAGATAAAGCAGGCCGATTGGAGGGATCGCGGGCCTCCTCGAGCAATCTCTTATGAATCAAAACATCCTCTGCCCGCTCAACGTTCACATCCATTGCGTACCTGCAGCATTAAAAGTTCAACAACCAGATCACAAACAGATTGCGAGCAAATCAAACGGAAACAAATAACCCCCACAAATACAACACCAAAGCGTCGAAAACCAGGTCCACCACTGTTCATATGTACCGTAATCGGTTAATATCTTCTGATCAGATCAAATTACGATTACCCTAATCTAAACGAGTAGAGTATTGATCTAGAGAGAGAGAGAAAGAAAGATCGAACCGAGCAGGGAGGCGATTGAAGTGAGCCCAGAGCTCGTCGTCGAAGGAGGGGGAGAGCGCCTCCGCCACATTGGCCTCGCGGAGGCGGCGGAGCACCTGGTAGTACACCTCGAGCTTATACCGCTGCTGCTGCTGCTGCTGCTGCTGCCGCGGCGGCGCCGCAGCCGCCCTGCTGCTGCAGCTATCCGCCGCCTCGTCCTCCTCCATCGCCATCCACCGAACCCCTCCACACCAAACCAACACGAACCAGATCAAAGAGAGATCTCCCTCTTCCCCTACCTGTCCCTCTTCCTCTACCTCTGCTTCTAGGAGACGAAGCGCTCGAGAACTCGATCAGGGACGCGATCGCCTCGCTCCATGGATCACGAGGAGGGCGAGGGTTTGAAGAGAAAAAGAGTGTGGACCGTAATAAAGGGAAAGAGATATATATATATATAACAGGAAAAGAAAGTAACGGAGAGAGAGAGGAGACGAAGAAGAGTGTGAGAGGAGAGAGAAACGGGAATCGTGCGCAGCGGAAGAGATTTTGTATTTTATTTTTATTTGTTTATTAGCTGTAAATTAACTCGCTAATTATGTAACGCATTAATTGTTCATTTTAACTTGAAAAATGCTATGTGTACATTCTTTCGGGGTGTACATCATATATTCCCATCTATTTAATGGGTGGGGGTATGGTAAGAATTACTTCAAATGATTCTTAAAATTATTCCACCCATTAGATGGGTGGATGTACACCCCGAAAGGAATTTATATTTATGATGATTATGTTTTTTTTTAATTGGTTAGAAATTAGAATAGTGTACGACACCAATGCAGTATCTCAGTGTAGGGTCTATCTTGGATTTGCTGTAATAATGTTGATCGTTCGTATCCGCTGTACCAAAATTCTGATAGTTATCCGATAATTTAATTTAGAATTAATTATATATATATATTTTTAAAAAAATATATTAAATTTTTTTTTTTTATATATATATAACGTATATGTCTGCTAAAAAAATTTAATTAATTATAGATTAAATAAATTTATTTTTTATTTTTTTATATTATAATTATTAAAATGCCCATAATATTTTGAAAATAATAAAGAGGGATATTTTTATAATAATTTTAAAAGTTTGACTTTTAGAGAAATATATTTATAAGAATAAAATAGATATTTTATTTATATTCGGTTAAAATAAATCAAAAATTTACAGTAAAAATTTAGCTTTTTCTAAATAATAAATAAACATTAATTTTATATATTTTAATAAATTAAATTTTACGTTCCGTATTTATACTGTAACGAAAGTAACACTTTAGACCTCAAATTTTAATTTATTATAATTTTTTATTCAAATTTTATAATTTAATTTATTAAATTTTAATATATCGTTAATATTAAAATAACGTAGCAATAATTTAATATATATATTGTTTAAAAAAATAAAAATAAATATGAATATACAACTTATACTACACCTAATATATTGCGATGAACGTAGATGCATAATTAAAGTATTTTATTTTGCAACGAGACAATGAACAATGCACGTAGATACATAATTAAAATATTTTATTTAAAATATTACGACAAGAATGATATTTTATATTTTTATGATGAGCTCTTGTATCTATTGAGTAAGAAAATACAAAATTGAGTACTACTCTAATAAAATTAACTCAATAAAGAAAAAGAAAACACTATTTGCATGTAATAAGAAATGTTAGATATAAGTACACGTTTGTTGTTATCATTTGCAACACCATTTACATGTACTAACATGTTAGATATAAGTACACGTTTATTATTATCTAATAAGTCTCGTGTGAAATTTTTGTACTCCCATTATAGATAAATGTTAAATTTGTTCGATATACAATAAAATTATTTATTTATTTAAAGCACTAAATTAGAACTCGAAAGAAACTTTGATGATAGATATATATAATAGAATAATAATAATAAAATTAAATATATACTAATATTAATTTATAATTATAAATAAAATTATAAAATAACCCATAAAGCGTCATAAAAAAAAAATTTAGATAAACTGTAAAAGCGAAAAATTTAATTACGATACGAATATTATCAATCAAACTTTATAATTTGATACGAATATTACCGATCAAACTTTATAATTTGATTTCTATTCTTCCGTATGGTGTGGAACTGATGATATATAAAAAATAAATAAAATATATCATATCAAATATTTTATATTTATTAAAATTAATATTTATTTATAATAAATTTAAATTTGAATATGATTAATTAGGTCAAAAATTCTAACATTTGAATCCTATTTAGAGAATGTTTTTTTGTGTGTGAAATCTCAATTTTGATTCTATTAATAAATATCATATTTTATGTCCTTTCAATATAGACCCTGTATTACTAAATAAGGTTAAACAGTAGAAAACATAGTACCACACAAAAATTGCCTCTTGTACTTTAATTTTTTTTTCCCAACGCTCACTCATTAATACTTTTCTGTTTAGAACTTTTACAATTTCTTTTTATATAAAATTTATACTATTTAATATTAGTAAGTTCCTTTAAAAAATCTTCAAAACAAAATTTTAAGTTCTTTTATTTTATTTTATAAAAAATTTTATTTTTTTTATTAGTTATTTTGTTTGGATGACCTAACAACGTAAAAAGATAAGAATATAATTTTGATGTTTCGAAATATTTTTAGAAAAAAAAAATGCTTAGACCGGTAAAAAAAATATTTTCCATTTACGCGTACGACTTCTCACTCGCCCTCTTTCGCATTTCGTTACTTCCCGCTCCTCGCCGCCACCATCCTTCTCCATTTCCATCAACCTTCCTTCTCATATAATATTTTCAGATAATTTTTTTTTCTCTTTTTTCTCTTCTTCCTCCTTCTCCTCCTCATTCTTCTTCTTCTCCTTCTTCCCTAATTTAGCTTACAAAAATCTCTTTTACCCTAATTTTACATCCATTTTCTTTATAAAATTATATATAGAAAGAGCTAGGCTGGAATACTATTAATAACACTAAATTATTGGTGTTATTAAGTTTTTAACCAATAGATTAAAATAAGTATGGTTGAGATGATAGTGGGTCCATTGGGTTTAATAGATGGTTAGGAAAATAATAAAATATAAGGGATGAAAATAATCAAAGGGTTGATATAAGAGTAGAAAAATTTATAGCACCAAATATTTGGTACTATCGATAACATAGTAGCCGGACTATATATATATATATATATATATATATATATATATATATATATATATATATATATAGTAGAGCTTATATGTTTTTAAAAGTACAAGTCTATCCATGCTTGTAAATTTTTTATCATTGGATTTGTATGAGATTTGTGCTTTGTAAAGTCAACTAAAGAGAGAGAAAGAAAAAGTAAAAAGCACAAATCCTAATACAAATTCAATGGTGAAAAATTCACAAGCATGAATGAGCTTGTGCTTTTAAAAACATATAAGCTTCTATATATATATATATATATATATATATATATAATCAGCATTCATGAATGGTGAATTTTTTTTAATTTTTTTTTTTTTTTTTTTGCATATTATCGTATTATTAATACATGTTTTATTTCATATATTTATTTACTAAAAATAGTGATGTAATTCTTAATTTAATCATGTGTTTTATTTTTTTAGTTGTATGTGTGATTTCTTCTATATATATTTTATACAGGTAATGACCGAAAATTAAAAAATAGAGCAAAATAGACTGAAATATAAAAAATTATTTAGTAATATTATTGAAAGAGCACAATAACTCTAGATTTCGTGTTCAAAATGGTTGGACCAAAAAAACTTGGTTCAATATTTCAAAAGCAATGAATGCAAAATTTCCTCCTGCTTAATTACAAATAAATCAGATTAAAGATCAAGAACAATAATTAAAGAGAACTTTTCGAATAGTGAAATAAATCAGATTAAAGATCAAGAACAATAATTAAAGAGAACTTTTCGAATAGTGAAATCGTTGACTAAGCTTAGTGGTTTTGGATGGGATGCAACCACAAATATGATTTCTGCTCCGAAAGATATTTGAAAAACTATTCTAGATGTTAGTCAAATATTCTTTTCTTAATATATTATATTTAAGACATTTTGTTTGTCTTATTGAAATCTAACAAGTAAGCAAGAAAATAGTATAATAAGTCCTTTTCACATTTTGACACACTTTTCGTGATTTATATAGATTAGTTATTCGAGTTATGATCAGTTTATACATATATGGAAATAATATAAAATGTAAAGTTGATATTACAATTTAGGCTAAATTATAGAAAACCTCCTATAATATACCGCTTTTCTTTTTCACTTTGCCCCATGTCTTTCAAAAGCCTATATTTTGCCCCCTCATAATAACGAAATTATTCATTTACCCCGCCGTCGACCCTTCCCCTGCCCCTTCACCGCTGGGTAGCGCCGCCTTCATCGCCGCCGCCAGGTAGTGCCGGAGGGGCACGCCCACCCGGGGGTCGTCGGGTCGCCCCCGGCTCCGCCGCCGTAGTCCTTGGCGTCCGTGTAGTCCTTGGCGGCGGCTGCGGCGACGACGTAGGGGTCGCCAGGGTAGACCTCCTGGAGGAGGTCGAAGGGGGCGGCGGGATCGGCCGAGGAGGGGGCGAGGGAGAGAGAGCGGTGGACGGGGAAGGAGAGGAGGACGCCGTAGGAGGCGGAGAGGGCAGAGAGGGCAGGGCGGCGGGGTCGGCCGGGGAGGGGGCGAGGGAGAGAGAGCGGTGTACGGGGAAGGAGAGGAGGACGCCGTAGGAGGCGGAGAGGGCAGAGGGCGGAGAGGGCGGCATGCTTTCTGGACAGGGATAAGGGCATTATCGTCATTTCGCCTTTTCTGTTAACCACGTTGCCCCTTAAAATAATTCCGTAATTACGAGGGGCAAAATGTAGGCTTTTGAAAGATAAGGGGGCAAAGTGAAAAAGCGGTATATTATAGGAGGATTTTCTGTAATTTAGCCTACAATTTATTATTTTGTTCTTAAATATATTATAGGTAAATATGCAGAAAGAAAGCGTGCTCGTGGAAGTAACTCTGAAATACCTCCAACTAATTTTCCTATCTCGTAATTGACTTACCATCACAGCAGCATCTCCAAATCCAAGTATTTTCGCCCTTGGGGATAATACTCGTCGCTTTCATTGGGAGGATATTGATACCTACTTAGTTAATCCACCAATATCTCAAATATCTCCTCCTACAACTCAAACACAATCACAACCCAACAACATCTCCCTCAGAGCATGAAGAATACGAACAAAAAAAAAAAAAAAAAAGCTCGGAGTAAAAGATAATCTTATTAGTCAATTTGAAGCTGAATTTATGGAACTGAATAAACAATCTAATGATCGTTATTTTGCATTGAGAGAAAAAGAACAATGTTTATAGCAACAAGAGCATGGACATGCGGATAGCAACAAGGCATGGACATGCAGATGCATTTTTTATAAGTAAATGTATAAAGACACTTTATGCACAAGTCTAAGCAAGGAGGAGAGAATAAAGCCGACACAAATTTTCGCAAATAAAGCTAATCATCAAATATTTTTTTCCATTGAAGAAAGTGATCGGGAAATATGGTTGAAAACCTACGGCTTAATTTAATATATTTTTATGATAATTTGAATTATATTTAAGATATTTCTTCTCCTTATTTTGATATTATATTGAAAATATAATATCAATATTTTGTATGTAATTTGGATTATGATACAATATGTAATATTTTGATATTATGTTTTGGACTATGACACTGTAATACATATTTTGATATTCTGTTTTGGACTATGGCACTGTAATATTTTGATATCCGATTAATGATACTATTATATTTTCTTTTTTCCTCATTTGATATTCCCTCATTTAATATTCATTACGTTGAAAATGTAATGTAACCTATTATATAATATAGATGTTTCCTATTTTGATATTACGTTGAAAATATAATATCGATGTTATATATTTTGGTATTATGTTGAAAATATAATATGACATAATATATATATATGTTTCCTATTTTGATATTACGTTGAAAATATAATATCGATGTTATATATTTTAGTTTTATGTTGAAAATATAATATGACATAATATATATATATGTTTCCTATTTTGATATTACGTTGAAAATATAATATTGATGTTATATATTTTAGTTTTATGTTGAAAATATAATATCGATGTTATATATTTTGGTATTATGTTGAAAATATAATATCGATATGTTTGAACGTACACTAATTTGGATTATTACATAATATGTAATATTTTGATTTGATATACATTTTTTTTTTCTGATATCCCTCATTTGATATATCGATGTTTCAAATAAATATAAGATAAATATTTCAATATGTTATATATAAAATGAACTAATCATACAAATTAGATAAATAAAACTAATACAATGATATACAAAATAGGGAATTGTCGCTTAATAATTTCTAACATGAATTCTTGCAACATAGTCATTTCCACATATTGTGTGCAATATCATCTCGTTTTCAATTGACGGCTTGTCTTTGATTATTCATATATTCAATATTAGCAGCATACTCTTTATCGCTTTCAGGCATCACTATCATATGTGCTTGATTTATGCCGGTGGAATTCTCGTTAAGCCAATTGGTTTCACAATTATGAATTCATATAAAATTGTGTAAAACACATGATGTAATTGTAATATTTGTTTGCGATTCAATTGGATGGAAAGTAGCTATCTTAAAAATTGTAAAATACATTTTTAACATACTGATAATACGCTCTACATGATTTCGCAGTTATGCATAACGTAAATTGAATAACACCTTATAATTTTTAGGCTTTTCTTGACTTTGTCCGATATTTTGTGTTGCGATAAGTTGCAGTATCAACCAAATAGTATTTGCCCTGTGGAACCTCAAAGTCGTTATCAAGTGAATCTTATAGTATCTCGCATCAGAAGCTGATACTTCCCAGCCTGCCCTTACATATACAAAATAAAAATTAAAGTCACAAGCAACCATTATATTTTGTGAGAATGTTTACTTTCTATTAGCATATGGTTCTTGCAAACTTATTGAGATTGTTATTGAAATATGCGTGCCATCTATAGCATCAATACAGTCCTAAAATTTGAAGGAAAAAAAATATTACTTTTATAATGCTCATTAAATAAATATAAAAAAGTAAAAAAAATTCAAAATTATCTCAAAATAAGGAAACAAATTTGAATTGTTTCTGATTTTTAGCGGGTGATAGATCGTGGTAAACAAATAAACAAATAAAATTTCTACTGAGTTGTGTAACTGCATATAGCACTTGACAAAAATGTCGACTACCATTTTTGCCACTATGTTGAAACTGCTTTTGTATAGTTTGATTACTTGCATTTTTTACTAATATATGTAAAATCATAGCCACGTAATCTTCAACGATAACGTATCTTGTATCTTGTAGAAAAATTTTGTCTTTCAAACATTTCATTAACAAATAAAAAATATGAGTTTTCCTTCAAAACTCTGTCTTGAATCTAAGTTTATGACTTTGAAGAACTTTATTGACATACCGTTCCTATTTGATTTGAGAAGTAAATCATTTTTTTTTTTTAATTAAGTAGGGAAAACATTGAAAGCGCCACAATTTGCTTCCAAATATGTAGGAGTAATTATTTTGAAAGCCAACTCTTTCCTTCTATGCATATAATGTAGTCGAATTTTATATTTAATTGAAGGAAATATATAAATGCAAAAATTAACGAGATAATAAATGAAGGATTAATTGCATAAAATTTTTTATAAATATATCGAATAATAAATATAATTTTATAAAATTTAATTTTTTATATTATTTTTTAAAAATTTAATTTTATATAGTTTTTAATAAGCATATCGAATAACAGATATATTTTTATAAAGATTAATTTTTTATATTTATTTTTTTTTTAAAATTTTAAGTTGTTAATATATGTCCCTACCGTAAATATTTCTTAAAAAAATATAGTTAATTATAAGTTAAATACATAATCTTGATTAGTGAGTGGGATAAATTTATTTTTTTCCCTTTTTAGATATCATACTTAACCATAGATATATTTTTAACAGTTCAACGTTTGGAGAGACATATTTGACGATAGGAACATATGTATATAAATAACTTAGGAATTTTTAAAAGAATAAATATAAAATGTTGAATTTTGTATGAATATATCTACTATATAGAAAAATAAAAGTGACATATACTCTCTCTATATATATCTATAGAATTGAGCTTCTATATTTTTAAAAAGACCAAGTCATAGGTGCTGATAGGTTTTTAGGCCTTTGATGAAAAGATATGTATTTAGGACGATAACGGGCCTTTTGAATTAAGTGAGTGATTGATGGAATAAAATAATTTAAATGATAAAATTAGTCAAAGGGATAGATCTAACAATAAAAAATTTACCAGCACCACGTGGCCGAACTCTACATAAAAATAAATTTTTGAATAATTTATGTGATATTAATTAGGGTCAAAATCTGAGTTTTTGCCAAACTAAGAATGAATTTTTGTAATAAATTAAATATACATTGCTTACTGTATTAATTAATTTAATTTCTATGTTTTTATATATTCTTAGTACTAGCAAGTGTTTGGCATATTATTTAAAATTATTATCAAAATAATTTCTATTATATTAAATCTGAATAAATTCTTACCATTCAAAAATAAATCATTAATTTATAATTCATGCTACTGTAGCTGAGAACTGTTTCACAAAATCACAACCAAAATCTACAATTTATGTTTTAAACAAAATTTTCTAACACCTAAATCCTAAACTATAATCTTAATTTACCTATCAAACACATGATCAATATTTTCTTATTAATTAGTTGATTTAAGGTCAACTAGTGATTAAGAGATAAAAAGGACAACTCAACAATTGGAGCATTAATAATTTATTGTTTGTTAGTGGTGATTACACTCAAGCCATTTTGATATTTGATGTATGTATTTGTTGTCACACTTTTTTAATTAGTTTTTGAGATATATATGATTACTAGTTTAATGGTTTAAATAAATATATCACCTAATAGAGATATGATTGGTTTTTTTGTATGCATGTTTAGAAAAGTGAAATTTCTAATAATAATAAAAAAAAAAACAAGTTTAGGATTAGACCATTTCTATGAAATTTTAGTCAAAGAGAATATATATTCTTTCACATTTAAATTATTATATATAGAGAGAGAATTAGGTTGAAATACTATCAATAGCACCAAATTAGTGGTACTATCAAATTTTTAGCTTTTGAATTAAGAGATGTGTGGTTAGGATAATAATGGTATCTTAGGGTTTAGTGGGTCGTTAGTTGAATAGTAAAAATTTTAGAGAAACACTATAATTCTAATCGCACATCATTTCATCCAAGAACTGTAAATTTGGTAGCACTAATTGCTTAGAGCTTATAAGTTTTTAAAAGCACAAGTTCATCCATATTTATTGCTTATATATTTTTAAAAATACAAGTTCATCCATATTTATTTTTTACTATTGAATTTGTATTAGGATTTGCGCTTTTTACCTTATCTTTTTCTATCTTTGTTATTGAGATAACAAATTTCATTGTTAAATTTTTTTTTATAAATAAATTAATTTTAAGAATATTTTTAAGAAATATAAACAAATTTCATAGTGAATTTGGAATTTGGAACCGATCATAGCGGCCAGTCACCATATATTTTTTTTTTTTTTTTGTTGTTGCTCCCAATTCATTTCGGATTATAAAAATTATTGTAATTACTATCTTCGTTTATTTTTTTTCATTTATTGTTATTTGGTGAGAGCTCCATTTGCATTCTTAACTCTCTATTTTAATAAAAAAAAAAAATTACTATCAAAGAGAATAGTAAAATAATTTCTTTTTGGATAACAACAAATTGGTTTAGCACAATTTTCTTAATCACATAATGACAAAGGAAAAACAAACTAAACTACTAGATAATTAAGTGCAGCCATTTAAACCACAAAATGGAAAAAAAAAAATTGAGCTAAACCACGTATCAACAAATTAAATTATACTCTAAATTATTTGTACTGCACAGATTTTTTTTTTTTTAAACAATTATTTGTACCGCAGAGATTTTTTTTGTTTTTAAAAAAGAGAGAGAGAGTTTAATTAGCAGTGTCTTTAGAAAAAAAAAAATGTTGCATAATATTGTTAAGCCAAAAATTATAATAAAGTATTATTATTTTCCAAGTCATTAGGCCAAGTAGCATTAGCTCAAAACAAGATGATATATATCATCACTCAACATGTTTGCATATTTTTACTTAGTATTAGACATGTGATATCATCAACTAATTAATTATCTTTAATTAATTAAGAACGTGAAAATCTACATAGAATGCGATGATTTACGCAATCTCGTCAACTTAATTAATTAATTAATTATCTTTAATCAAAGAATAGAGAATTTGTTATCCAAACAACTCATTGATCATTCTACCCCAAATAGAATTTATGAAAATCTGAGTCAGCATCCCACCTACCTGTAAAGGATACATGATTTGGGAGGTCAAAGTGATCATCATCATATTTAATTTGTTTTGGGTTTATAAGTTATTTTTAGTAGTGAGATTTTCGAACCACGATCCACTCTGTTGACTTAATTCACAGTATTTAAAATATTTAGAAAATAATTTTTTTAATTTTTTGATATTATTTATTTTGTAATAAAAAATGATCAAAATTAACGGTTAAAAATAAAAATCCGATAAAATATGTTAATATAGTGTTAAAAATTTAGATAAAAAATATTGATTTTATTTTATATAGTATAAAAAATTTTCTATCAAATTTTAAATGATTTGAATATTTTTACACCGTTAAACTTGCAAACGATTTATCACGATCATTAAATGATTGATTTTAAGAACTTCGATCACTAGATAAATAATATCAAAAAATTAGAAAATTTATCTTCTAATTATTTTAAATATTCTAGATCAAGTCTAACGAACCAATCGTCGATTCGAAAGCCATAATATCGAAAACAACTTATAAGTACGGAAAGCTCCGTGCATATAAAAGCATATCAACCTAGCTACTTATACATAGAGAAAGAGTTCGGCTACTATGCTAGCGATGGCACTAAGCATTTGTTGCTATCACTATAATAAAATTAGATTATAGGGACACATCTTTATGACACTTTTGTACAAATATTCTATCTATATTTCATCTATATCTAAAATTAGATTATATGAACACATTTTTAAGACTTATTACAATATGTGTCGCTATACACCCTAGCGACTGCACATATAGCGACACTAATTATAAATGTCGGTATTTGTACTAGCGGCACTCTTTTCAAATTTTGGAAACATTTAAAACTGTCGTTATAACATAGTTTTGTTGTAGTGTATCAAGTTTTCTACCCTTAGATCAACCCCTTTGATCATTTTCAACCTTTAGATTTTACTATTTCCCCAACCACCCATAAAACTTAAGAGGCCCGCTATCATCTCAACCAAACATCTTTTAATTCAAGAGTTAAAAACTAATAACACCAATAATTTGATACTATTAATAGCATTCCAACCTCTATATATATATATATATAGTAGAGCTCATATATTTTTAAAAGTACAAGCCAATCCATACTTATGAATTTTTTATTATTGGATTTGTATTGGATTTGTGTTTTTGTAAAGTCAACTAAAGAGAGAGAAAGATCAAGTAAAAAATACAAATTTCAATACAAATTTAATGGCCAAAAATTACAAGTATGAATATGCTTGTGCTTTTTAAAAGCATATAAGCTATACTATATATATATATAATATAACTTATATATTTTAAAAAGTATAAGTCTAACTATATTTGTAATTTTTTTACCATTAGATTAATTTGTATTGGAATCCGTACTATTATACTTTCTCTTTAGTTGATTTTACAGTAGCACAAATCTCAATATAAATTCAATGAATAGAAATTTTATAAACATAATTGGACTTGCTCTTTTCTATTTCCTGAACAAAATTTGAACCAGAGAGCTCCGGATATTACTGGGACGGATATTACTGGGAATTAGAAATCTTGGAGCAGCCTAGCTCAAAGAAAAGTCAAAAAAACTTTTTTTTTTTTTTTTTTTTTTTTTTTTTGTAAAAAAGCAAAATTTAAATTAATTATTTATTTTAATAAAATATATTAATTAAATTTATAAATTAAAGTAAACGACACTCTTAGATTTTTAATATTAAAAAATTAAATAATAAAATTAAAATTTTAAAAAAATTAAATAGTAGATTTAAAAATTATTGGAAGTGTTAAGATAAATTCTATTAAGTTTTTACTTTATTATCTTAATCCTACTGCTGCTTCTGACTCGATTAATTAAGATGCAAGCAAGAAATTATTTCTCGACTGCTTTCAGCTACACGTGGTTTTGGATTATCTCGAATCGGAAGTGGAAGCAGTTGACGCGACATTATTCTGCCTTGGAGAGCCTGAAGAGCCTGACGCACTACCCAACCGGACTCTCTGACGCGGCGTGCCGCGCCTGACTCCCTAAAATATTTACAACTTTTACACAATTACCCCCAGCGTGTATGGCCGCGAGTCGAACAACACAGAGTGAGATAGAGCGGCTCGGGTCGCTAGTTATTAAATGAGCCGAATACAATATGAGTTAATTCGTTAAATTATCAGGCTAAAAAATTTACTGTATTCTTGATTTGCTTATAATAAGTTAAATTATTTTATAAGTTAAAACACGAGCTGACTTGCTAATAATAAGTTAATCATCATATTTATTATTAAAAGAAAAATGTTAAAAAAACTAAAAAAATAGAATCTTAATTTAGTAATTAAAATTTGTAATAATATATATATATATATATTAATATTTAAGTTGGTCTAAAATTTAAATAGTAAAAATTTGTAATATTAAGAGTTAAAAGGATGGATAGTATTTACAGCTTTTCCAATTATATATAGAGAGAGAGATGAGCAGAAATGCTATTGGTAGCAAATAAGTTCTGTTGTAATTCATTTGTTTTCGATAATGAAGCTTTCAATTGATGATCGACACTGTTAAATATCATCTAGACCACTGAAAGTATATAGAAAATTAAATTTCAAATTTTTTTAATATTATTAATTAAATGATCAAAGAGATGCAAAATTTGTAATTTTAATAAATAGATATGAAATTTTTTACCTCGTTTAATTAATGCTGTAAAAAAAATAAATAATTAAATTTGGTTAGAATTTTTTAAAAATTATTTAAAATAAGATCTATACTTTCGATTTTAATTACAAAACTCATATCATTACTTTTTGAAGAATATTTAATTTTTATTTTTATATCTACTTGATTGACAAAAAAAAAAATCAAAAAAAGAATAAAAGTTTAATTTTTAGATAATTTAAATGGTCTATATCACATTTAAAATACCAGTTGTCGTTTGAAGTTCTATCATAAAAAATAAATAGATAGCAACGGAACTGTCCATCTTAGCTCTCTCTCTACAAGCACAACATACACACACGCGAGCAACCGAGCCAACACGAGCAAGTTAATCTCAGTTCGTTAAGATTTCAAGTTGAAAATTTTAGCTTGTTTGTTAAATGATATATCAATCTTAAATTCATTTCAAGCATAACACTAGATAGCTCCCAAACATCAAGGTAAATTATTAGTCCTACCGATATTTATTTGTTTCACCCAAAATAGAGAAATTGAAATATATTTTTGTTGTAAATGTCTACTTTTATTTTTTATTTATTTCACCTTCGGTCAAAATTCAAACTCATCGTAATAGTGTAATTAATTTCAGTTCACTCTAGATTAAGTTAATTAACAAAAAACAAAATAAAAATATTTTCTCTCACCTTCAATTTATACGTTATTATTTTCTGTAAACCAAACACTTAACTTTTAAAAAAAATTCGGTTCCATGAGTGTATAAATAAATAGCGAAAAAAAATAAATTTTACTTGAACTATAGTTTATTCAAAAGTTTACTTTAATTTAAACTTCACCTTTTCAATGAAACAAACAAATTCTATAAAACGATCTCTGCGATGCCCCAATACTTCACTTTTCAATGAACAAATAGGTCCCTATAGACCTGCATAACCCTATCACGAAGGTCTTTGTGATAGTCAATATTTTATGAGTATGCTACTGTACATTCCAAAAAAAATACACATCTTACACTCCAATTATATAATAGATGAAGATTTTTTACTAGTCACATTAAGTGATTTATTTTTACATTTCACCTATTGGATGAATGAAATATAAAATATACATTTTTTAAAAAAAATGTACAAATAATATTTTTCTAATTTCATATTGACTGAAAGGATTTATTTTAATATATTAAGTTAGTTAAGTATATTGTTTTGAATTTGCTCAAAAAATTTATAGAAATTTGATTATTTCTTATCTATCAAAAACTATAAATTAATTTATACTGACACTTATATTTAGTTCACATATTAAAAGTAATATATTTTAAACGAGAATTTCTTATAGATCAAACAATAATTCTTGTAGACTATTTAACCCTTTTCAAAATGTGTGGATTGAATTTTGTTTTATTTTTTTGCTTCATTTATTATTACATTCGGAGCAGATCAAAACAAAAGTGAAGTTTCGACAGATTTCAGTGAATTGACACGAATCAAAAGAAAAAAAAATGGTGTTTCCTAATTTGGAGCCGATCAAAACAAAAGTAATTTTATGCGGATCGAAATGAATCAAAAAAAAAAAAAAAAATTACATCGGCATAAACTCTTTTAATTCTTAAAAATTTGATATTTGTTCCTTCGTTTTTTGTGTTAATATTAACTTGGGTAATGATTATTGGGCTAATCCAAATAATGTGAGCTGATTAAAACACCATTTCACACTAGTGCTCGGAAAATAAATATATGAGATATTTTTATATTGTACAATTTTATTATTAGACTATCGGATTATCCAATTGGAAAGAAAATTTTAAAACTTTTTCATTATTAAGCGGAAGAAATCCATGTGATTCTCGCCATGAAAAGAACAAAAGATATTTTTCTGGCGCTTTCTAATTTTTAATTTTCGTGGCTCCAGTAATTATCTTCATAAAGTGTAACATTTTTTTTATCACATCTCGTCCATATATCATCAATATCTAGCGCAGTTGTCATTAATTAAAATTTGAATTACTGATTGAGAAATCAAACCCAATACAAAAATCTCATTACAAAAATTATTAATATTATTATTTAACTCGTTTGATAAAACCTTCTCTAAGCAACCTACTATATAGTAAATACCGAAATTTCAAACCGTTTATTACATCAAACTGCAAACTAATATACTACATCAGGATTTTAAAAAAATTTGACACCTTAAGCATCTGAATATATTCTATCGACATATAGCGTAAGTATCGATGTATACGTGACGTCTCTTTAATTGTAAACAGTTTTACCGACCCATTCAAATATGACGGTAAACTAATTTAGAATATTTTTAAGTATCATTAATTATTGAAAAAAAATAATCTTAAATATTATTTTTTTTTGTTATAATGAGAGATTCCACATTTAAAAATGAAATATGTTTTTGGAACAATAAAAATCTAAAAATAAAAAGTACTTATTATTTAAGATATCTATTTAAAATTTTTAGAAAATAATTTCAGATGCCTACTTAAAAAGAAAATGAATTTATTTATTTACTTTTCAACATTAGGCATTAGTATACAAGTTTAAGAGGCATATCAATTTAGTATACAAATCTCTAAGTAATATTATATGGGCCTCAATATCAAACAAGTCCTTCATATTAGCCCATATCGAAGTCATAGTTATCGGGCGAATACCCATTAGTGGGCCGACCCACTATAGACCTTTCAACAATCCAACAATGTTTAACACTCTCAGGTACCACCGGGTAACTACTATTTACCTCGCTTAGGGAGGGTGAAATACGACCCGACCCGATTGACTAACTAGATGGACGATATTATTTTACACTAATAATTTAAATACTAAATTTAATTTTGTTAGATTAATTTTAATTTTGATTAGTTTATATAAAGTGCAAGTAATCCTACATTGTATGAGTAAGAATTATTATTGGGAATATAAAAAATCAAGGATTCTAATACTGATAATTAAGTTTAATATTTTGAATCGGTAATTTTTAGGCCTGACAAGTTACTCGTATTAAAACACTAGTTCGTTTCCTGCGATATTCGATACTATAAAATAGTTGTAGAACTCCGCGGGGCAAAACATATTCCGCAGGAGAAAGGTTTGGAAGAATGTTCACTATCTCATTCAGGTTGGAATGCGAAATCCCGATTCCAAATCGAAAATTTTAATTATATTATCTAATTTTTAATTTATTTGAATTGTTTATTTTTACAGATTTAATTAGCATATTTTATATAATTTTTATAATTAGCGTTTAATAAATAAGTAATTAATTAAATTTTATAGTTAAAAATGATTAAACTGACTCAATCAAATAAATTAAAAAAATTAAATAGTAAAATTAAAATTTTGAAAGACTATATAGTCAAAACTAAATAGCCTGTAATTCCAATAAGATTCATATATTTTTATCAAAATTTTAATCATATCCAACGCATTAAGTAATTATAACAACAAAAGAAAATAAAAATTAAAAAATTTGAAAATAAGTTTTAATCATGTGCAAACCCTCAACTTAATTCTTGTTTTTTTTAAAAAAAAGTAAGTAATTTTAGTAAAAAAAATATAAAAAATTTAGGGCATTTTGTTAGATTTTACCAAATCAATGACTTTAATCAAAATTTTAAAATTAAAATTAGGTTAATTAGGTTAATAACTAATAAAGTTATTAAATATGATAAATATTTTAACTTAAATAAAAACTCAATAACGACAGTTGATAAGTTGGTGGGATTTCATTTCAAATAAAAGAAGTCGAGGGGATTTTAGAATGGAATATAGTTGTGGGGTCCTCCGTACATATTTACCATCCAAATATATTAGTTTGAGGGGGTTTTCATACAATTTTAGTTTTTCTAATTTTATCAAATGGCTATTTGATGCTTATAATTATTAACTATTGTGTCTTTTTGCTAACAAATCTCGCACAGGCCAAAAAAAAAAAAAAAAAAAAAAAACGAAAAGACTTGAAAATGAATTCGAAAACAGTAGCGGCTAATCTGCAAATTGTAACCACTATCTAGTATCCAGGGATGTTAATGGGTACGAATATATTCAAAATTTTATTCGAATTCGAATCCGAAATTAATAAATTTATCCGATATTAAACAAATATGAATTCAAATACGGATATTTAAAATGAAAATACGACGAATTCGAATTGGATATGATTTTGACTATACCAATTTCAAATTCGAATTAATTTTATATTATATAATATATATGTATTTATTTAAATTTATATTTTTAAAATTAGATTAAAATAATACGTTTTAAAAATATTGTAAGAGAAAAAAATAATTTTATTTCAGATTTGAATTTTCGTGCTCGGGGTTTGATTCGAGATTTAAAATTTTGATCGGATTTAGATTTTGATATAAATTTTTTAAATCCGTAGAATTCGGATTCGGATTCGAATTCGGTAGTCAAATTCAGATTTTTAAAAAATCCGTTACGAATCCGACCTGTTGACATTCTTACTAATATCGTCTAATTATTATAAATAAAGGGTATTTTTTCAAGAGTAACACATTTCCCCTCACTGTGTCTAGACAGTTAGCTAAGAATTTAATAATTGATATTAAAATTTTATATTCGAAGCGTAATTATTATACTTTTTTAGCATAATTTATTTTTAAAAAATAAATAAATAAAACAGATAGATTGCTATTTTCTTTCTAAAAATACAAGAAAAAGAATTCTGCATATTAGTTGTCAAGAAAAATAATATTGTAATAATTTGTATTCAACATTTTCACTTTTATATCTAAGCTCGAAATTTTTTAATAAGCTCAAATATGAAATTAAATTAATAAAAAAAAAGTTAAAAAAGACGAAGTCTCTTGAAATTCAAATTCAAAAATTCTATTATAATATTATGTGAAATTTGTTTAATATTTTATATTCGGTAAAGGTTGTATATAATGCGTCTTTTTAAAAAATAGATCATACTCTTATATGATATCTATCATTAAAAATTATATTTATTTTCATGACGAAATAAGTTATTCAGCGATATATAATTTTTTTAACATTTAAAAATTTGTTAGGTATACATCACATTTCACTAATAAATATTTTCTATCTTATTTTGAAATAAAGATATAAATAGCACTCTTCAGCTACTAAATAATATAAGTTTTAAAAATAAATTAAAAAGATGTATAGATCAATAATTCATGCATCTAATAGACCTGATAAACAAAACAGACGTGCGGAAATAAGATATTTAGACGTCCAAACTGTGACACCTCAAGAGACCGAACACTAATAATAATAATTAGACTTAAATATTTTACATATATTTTAGATCTAATAAATTATTATGTTATGGACCGAAACATTATACAACTGACCGCTATATCGCAACATTACCGTAGGAAAAGAACAGTGTGAACGGGAAGGCATTTATGCGAGCTTATCATAAAGATTAGGGTCAACAGATAGCTAAGATTTCCC
>CM055071.1:3410107-3440935 GCA_029204045.2 Tillandsia leiboldiana
CGCTACTCCAAACCCTCCCTCCTCCGCCGCGTCTCCTTCGTACGCCGCCCTCACTCCCGCCACAGCCCCCACCGTCTCCGCCTACCTCTACGCCACATCACAAGTACAATCGAATTACAAACCTGTAGACATATAGTTTTGTGAAAAAAAATAAATCGGGATTATTAACGGTACTTTAACATGGTATCAGAACGAGCCAAATTTTATTTTCACGTCCTCAGGTGTCCCAGCCGGAAGGTTTCCTTTGTTCTCGGCGTCGCGTGAGGCGTGGAGTAGGGAGTCGAATTGGATCGGGTACGTCGCCGTCGGCGACGACAAGGACGGGGGAACGGGTGATCTGGGTGGCGTGGCGCGGCACGATACGGACTCTGGAGTGGCCGACGTGCTGCAGCCGGAGCTCGTGCCGTCGACGACATCCTCTCCTCTGCCCCTTCCCGTGATGACGGCGAGCATGACAAGCCAAGATCATGAAGGGATGGTAAGAGTGTTAATTAGTCGGGAACCATTTTTGTAATAATTGATTACAAATTAATTATAATTATATTTGGTTAAATTTTTTTTATTCATTTTTTCTATAATTAATACAGAAAAATAGAAATCATAAATATATTTAATAATATACAATTAATTACTTGTAAATTTAATTTACGGGCAATTGTATAAAATTATAATTACGTCAATCCAAACGGCCCTGAGCTGCAGGCATGTGATCTACACGTCGAGTGACCCCAAGTCCCCATTTTCAAAGCTGAGCGCGCGCGCGCAGTTCCTCTCGGCCATCAGGGCCCTCGTGGAGCGCCACGCCGCCGAGAGCAGCGGCCGCGGCCTCAGCATCGTCTGCGTCGGCCACCACTTGGGCGCGACGCTCGCCACGCTCAGCGCCTTCGACGTCGTCGAGAACGGCGTCGCCCGAGTCGGCGGCCAGCCCGTGCCCGTCGCCGCGATCGTCTTCGGAGCCCGCAGGTCGGCAACGCGGCGTTCAGGAAGCGGTTGGAGTCGCTGCCGAATCTGCGGGTGCTGCATGTGAAGAATAACCGGACGTCATTCCGCTGTACCCGAGCGGGCTTCTCGGGTACGTGAACCACCGCGACGCTGGGTGGAACTATCAGCGCACAAGTCGCCGTACTTGAAGGACTCCACCAACCCCCGACTACCACAACTGCAGGTATTAAGACACTCTTCTCTTTGTAATAGCCTTAAGCTCTTTAAGAATAATATTTGTTTCATTTCTTAACACACTGATGCATGCGCGCTGATGCACGAAACACCACTTTTTGATAATCCAGTAACACCTCTTGCAGGGAGTACTCACACGGTGGCGGCGTGGAGCGGGGAGGGCGGAGATTTCGCGATGCAAGTGAAGAGGAGCGTGGCGCTCTCGTCAACAAGTCGTCTGCATACCTGAAGGACGAGTGCCTCATACCGGAGTCGTGGTGGGCGGAGAAGAACAAAGGATGGTGCTCGGCGACGACGGGGAGGTGGCGGCTCGCACCGCCCGCCGAAGAGGACCTCCCCGTCCTGCCGCCGGACGGGATGGCGGATATGATCAGTTTCGACGCCACTGCCGGTAAAGATGTAGAAGATGTAGATAGTGGTAAGGGACCCAGCCAGTAAAGATGTAGATGTGTCTGTTGGTAAAGATGTAGATGTCCTGTTGTGAAGAAGAAAAAGAAGGTTTCCCGCTAGTTTACTGCTTCAGAGGGATTAAATGAAGGCCTAGAGGTGTGTAATGCGTGATGGTGTTTTGTTGGAACAAATTACAGATACAGGTGTATTGTGTAGTGGCCTTATGCAAACGTAGTACAGTTGCATCTTTTCATTACCTACGCGCAGCTTATACAAGATAAGGATTTAATGCTTGTAACATGAAAACCCCAATTATATCTATCCATTTTAAAACACTTTTACAAGGATAATAGAACATAGACATGAAACATTCAAAGGAAAAACAGGTACTCCCAAAATAGCTGCGCATTTGAATTTAAAAATGATATATATATGGCCCCAAAATAGGCTTGTAGAAAAAGATAAAAAAAAGCGTATCTTACGTACGACATCATCAGCAGAATAATGAAAGAGTTTCTGATGAAACCAAATTAGCCTTCAAGCAATAGCGCCACTGTGTAATATACCTGACCCCTTAGCAATCTGAATGCTATTCTAGGAAGGCTCTAAAATTCAGAAGAATAATTCATTACCTCCAAGCAACCAAGAATGTCACTTGATGATATGGCTATAAGGGGGATGATGGATAATTTGATGCTTCCTTCCCGATCCTTGTTGCATCAACTCCAATGAGGTTCCTGCTGAGGGGGAAGCAAGAAGGAGATGATGGTCAATCAGACGCACCTTCTGATTCCAAGAGAATTGGGGAAAGAATAAAAGATAGAGATGAGGATAAGGAGATGGAATAGATGGAGGAAGAGAAGGGAAGAAGGAAGGGATGGGAAGAGTAGAGTTGGGAGAATTGGAATTTATTTCAATTATCATAACTATTACATGTAAGAGTTCATTACTTATACTCTCTAAAGTTTAGGACCCAAATGCAAGAATTACAAGGATAAAGATCAAAATGCAAGAAGATAATTAGGGTGGGCTCTTTTGGGCCACCTCCTGTTGAGAGAAAGGGCCCTCTAGTTGGCCCCAGGGAAGATGAGCCTCCCTGTTGCTCGGTCTTAACCACTTTAGAGGTGATTGGATTCGGGTAATCATTAGACTCCACCTTTCGCACGCCCGACCCACTAATCAATCTACTTCCGCTGCCTTATCCCACTTCTGCTCTTGGATCCTGTCACGCCCCGGAACCCGGGCTCGCCAACAGATCCGCCGTGCACACGGGATTTCCCGAGTACACGCGCTGGTAACCCTGCTCCGATATAATATGAACAATAAAAGAGTATAATACAGAGCTGAAGTAGAATAACCACATAGTATCTCAGACTGGAACTACAAATAAAGCAGTAATAAATACAATAATCTCTCAGCTCACCAAAATAGTACAACCTGCTGGCAGTAGCCAGACCCAAATAAAAGGAGAATACCACAGTCTGAGTGAAGGGTACAACGTCTATTTACAGCTCTCAATCTCACAGGAGATCTATCTATTCGGCGATCCCCTTACCTCGATCCGCTGCCGAAGGCCTAGCAGCTCCTGCAGATGACTCTGCAAAATAAAGGAGAGGAAAGAAACAGAAAATAACAATGGGGGGTGAGACTACCAGATAAACCAGCAGCCTCCCCTAGTGGGTAAAACCTCAACTCTGACGCACCCACTAGAACTACTAGAGGCAAAAGGGAGAAGTGGTAAAATACATAAGATGCTGAAACAGGAAAACTACCACTACTATACTGTCAAAACTGTATGCATGCATCAGAAATGGTATCTGTCCAAAATAAATCCAATCTAGACACCAACAGTAACAACTGGTACTGCCTGCTCAGCGGAATCTGCACACACGGCTCGAAAACCGCGGGATCGGCTCGCACGGCTCGCATCCCAACATAAGTATCAGACCGGCACACACGGCTGGGTCTGAAAAAAAGCCCACCTCCGAGTGGCACTCGAGGGTGCGACCCACACGAGTAAGCATCTCTGTCATCAGTATCTCAAATATCTCTGTAGCACATATCTCAATATAGCAGGACTGGATCATAACTATGATCAAAGTGGGAAACTCCATCCACTACAGAAACCCAATCCCCAGCTGATGCAATAAACCAGACTCAACCCCAATCTGATGCAAGGGTAAACATCTGGTCGACCGCCTACTGTCCGCGTTACCGCAATACCCCACAAATCCACAATCTAATGCAATCTCGACTACACTATCCCAAACCCTGCTCACACTTGAGCAACAACCTCTGGATGCACAGGACAACAATGAAACATGTACAAATCCCAAGATGAAGTGTAGCAATAAATAGTGGCTATGTGGTGACCCAGATCTCTGCAGGGCTTCTACAGTGCGATTAGCAGCTTCTGGAGGCCTATGTGGCATGTCGGCGGTGTTCTGCACCCATTTGGGACTCAAGTGATGGACTTCGGGTGTATAATGGATCACGTGAGTGATCGGAGGACCCCGTCGGATGTTTAGAAGTGGTTTCGCGCGGCGAAATGGTTATTAAAATTGGACTCAGCGCGAAATTTGAGTTAAAGAACACTTCTCCGGGAATTTTCGGCAAATTTTAGAAGAGGAATTTGGCAAATCGGACTTCGGTTTGGATTCAGCGCGCGAAAACGGTCAAGATGGACTATTTACTTGTATTTTTCGGAGCCGGATGACCCGCACGGATTTCGAGGTATTTGGTACTGTTCCGGCCGCCGGAGGGCGCCGGCGGCGGCGGCGGCGGCGGAGCGCGGACGGCGGCTGGCGGCGGCGGGTCCCTGGTGCGCGCGGGTCCACGCAGCGGCAGGGTCTGCCTCGGGATGCGTGCCCGGCACGGGGCCCGCGGGCGGCGCGCCGCGCACGAACGTGGGCGCACGTGGGCGCGGCGTGGGGCGCGGTCGGAGGCGTCGTGGGGCGCCACGTGGCGCCCCGTGGTTGGTCGGGCGCACCGGGCACGACCTCTGGTCGCACACGACGTGCGCCCGTGGTTCGTCGCGGTGCGTGCGCCGGGTGCGGGGAGCAGGAATGGGACGCGTGGCGGGCCTAGGGGATTTCGGGCGTGAACAGTAACGGGCCCGGCCCGTTACTGTAGCAGCCCCGGAATGCCAAGCGCCCGAAACTTTGGGCCAAAAGTCCAAAATTCGGATTTTTCGGGCTGGGCCTATAAATAGCTGTCTTGTGGGGGAGTTTTGCCCCCTTTCCCGAGCTCCCCTGCCCATGGCCCTTTAGCAAAGTTGGAGATCTTCATCTTGCGCATCTTCTGGCAGAGGCACGGATTTTTTTGGAGCCGCGGCGTCGACGACTTCGGCATCGGAGCGCAGTGTGGCGATTTTTCATCGGAGGCCCGTTATCGTCGCAGTTGATCTGAGAGGTCTACAAGAGCTACTCTGTCAGTATTTTGGACGATTTTTGCGGCGTTGGAATCACGAGAGGTACGTCTTCGACTTTCGTGTTGATCATCTTGCTGGATTCAGAGTTTATGACACGGTTTTCGCGGCATTTCTAAGCCGCTATTTTCTGGTGGAGTTTTTGGACAGCGGCCCCTTGGCCGGAATTTTATCTCCGCACCCGAGTGTCGGATTGAGACGAGCCTATACACTTTTTGGATCTACTCGTCGCAAGGATTATCATTGTATTTTTCCGGGATTTTTCTGAGGTTTGCCCGAAGGCTATAACTATTCCCCTTTTATCTGTGTTTGAGTTTACAGTTGGTGTGGTTGTGAGTGTTTGCGCACCTGTCTTGTGGAATTTGGTAACTTGGCCTACGGGGCTCCAAATTGGGCGTGCAGGTACCCGTTTCGAAGGTATCGACGCGAGGATCGCAGGCAGTATTTTTATTGGAATTTTTGGAGTTCGTTTTACAGGTGAAAATTTCGCATTTAGGGGACTGTTCCCAGCAGATTTGTGATGCTTGGATTTTATGGAATTAAGTGTATCTTTGGGTTGTGTTTTTGTACCCAGGAGGTATTGATCACTGTTCCTGTATCGTTGGATTGGTGGGTGTGCAGAGATATCTGTTTCTGGACTGTCTCACTGTCGCTGGACTCCGGACTGTTAGCATTTTTCAGGTGGGTGGCCTTGTCTTCATGACCTATGGACTGTGCATTAATTCTATCTGTGTAGGGACTTGCATGTTATAGATGTGTTCTATATAGCCTGCTAGATTATAGGAATTGATGTTCCTAATGCTGTTAGATGATCATGTGTTTATTTTCCTTCCCTACAACAAGCTGTTGATTAATGTTATCTTGGAACTTGCCTAGCACACCCCGTCATATGTTGCATGTGTAACCAGACTAGTAGAAAACCCTCACTTGGGCTAGGGTTTTTCTTCTTTAGACATCCACACTTCTACTTTCCTGGACATAGTGTCCTTCCTCGCCCGGGTAGTGGGCCGAGTGGTCAGGTGTTATCTTTTAGTGTGGATGCATGTTACACTCGTGCTTGGGAGCAGAGTGGCGTCTGGGGTAGATGTAGTTGGTTTGTTCATCTGTAGCGGGAGCCGTTTGGGTAGACGCGTCCCGAGATGTTTTATTTTTCTTGTTTTATTCTGTCGCCGCTGCGTGATAGTGGCACGCGGTAGATCAGTGTTAGCAGGACCTTAAACCCAGAACCTTTTTGGACACACACATGATTTTGTCAACCAAATATTTTCTTCCAAGCATCGTAGGGTCGCCTGAGGTCTATTCCTGTTTGATTGGATGATGGCATTAGAGATTTGAGCTTAGAAATAAAACTTGGTTCAAAGTTTTCCTAAGCAGAAATCTAAAAATCATTAAATATGAATTCTACAATCAGATGGCTTCATATAATGTATATTTTTATATAATTTAATCACCATATGATTCGGTGGTCTTTTTAATTTTTTTTTTTTTTTTTTGCATAATTATCGAGATGTATGTTTATATTTATGTCTTTATTTTTGATTTTGGTTTTAGGTTTTAGTTTTCGTGTGTTCCTTCATATTTTATACAGGTAATGACCGAAAATTAAAAAATAGAGCAAAATAGACTGAAATATAAAAAATTATTTAGTAATATTATTGAAAGAGCACAATAACTCTAGATTTCGTGTTCAAAATGGTTGGACCAAAAAAACTTGGTTCAATATTTCAAAAGCAATGAATGCAAAATTTCCTCCTGCTTAATTACAAATAAATCAGATTAAAGATCAAGAACAATAATTAAAGAGAACTTTTCGAATAGTGAAATAAATCAGATTAAAGATCAAGAACAATAATTAAAGAGAACTTTTCGAATAGTGAAATCGTTGACTAAGCTTAGTGGTTTTGGATGGGATGCAACCACAAATATGATTTCTGCTCCGAAAGATATTTGAAAAACTATTCTAGATGTTAGTCAAATATTCTTTTCTTAATATATTATATTTAAGACATTTTGTTTGTCTTATTGAAATCTAACAAGTAAGCAAGAAAATAGTATAATAAGTCCTTTTCACATTTTGACACACTTTTCGTGATTTATATAGATTAGTTATTCGAGTTATGATCAGTTTATACATATATGGAAATAATATAAATGTAAAGTTGATATTACAATTTAGGCTAAATTATAGAAAACCTCCTATAATATACCGCTTTTCTTTTTCACTTTGCCCCATGTCTTTCAAAAGCCTATATTTTGCCCCCTCATAATAACGAAATTATTCATTTACCCCGCCGTCGACCCTTCCCCTGCCCCTTCACCGCTGGGTAGCGCCGCCTTCATCGCCGCCGCCAGGTAGTGCCGGAGGGGCACGCCCACCCGGGGGTCGTCGGGTCGCCCCCGGCTCCGCCGCCGTAGTCCTTGGCGTCCGTGTAGTCCTTGGCGGCGGCTGCGGCGACGACGTAGGGGTCGCCAGGGTAGACCTCCTGGAGGAGGTCGAAGGGGGCGGCGGGATCGGCCGAGGAGGGGGCGAGGGAGAGAGAGCGGTGGACGGGGAAGGAGAGGAGGACGCCGTAGGAGGCGGAGAGGGCAGAGAGGGCAGGGCGGCGGGGTCGGCCGGGGAGGGGGCGAGGGAGAGAGAGCGGTGTACGGGGAAGGAGAGGAGGACGCCGTAGGAGGCGGAGAGGGCAGAGGGCGGAGAGGGCGGCATGCTTTCTGGACAGGGATAAGGGCATTATCGTCATTTCGCCTTTTCTGTTAACCACGTTGCCCTTAAAATAATTCCGTAATTACGAGGGGCAAAATGTAGGCTTTTGAAAGATAAGGGGGCAAAGTGAAAAAGCGGTATATTATAGGAGGATTTTCTGTAATTTAGCCTACAATTTATTATTTTGTTCTTAAATATATTATAGGTAAATATGCAGAAAGAAAGCGTGCTCGTGGAAGTAACTCTGAAATACCTCCAACTAATTTTCCTATCTCGTAATTGACTTACCATCACAGCAGCATCTCCAAATCCAAGTATTTTCGCCCTTGGGGATAATACTCGTCGCTTTCATTGGGAGGATATTGATACCTACTTAGTTAATCCACCAATATCTCAAATATCTCCTCCTACAACTCAAACACAATCACAACCCAACAACATCTCCCTCAGAGCATGAAGAATACGAACAAAAAAAAAAAAAAAAAGCTCGGAGTAAAAGATAATCTTATTAGTCAATTTGAAGCTGAATTTATGGAACTGAATAAACAATCTAATGATCGTTATTTTGCATTGAGAGAAAAAGAACAATGTTTATAGCAACAAGAGCATGGACATGCGGATAGCAACAAGGCATGGACATGCAGATGCATTTTTTATAAGTAAATGTATAAAGACACTTTATGCACAAGTCTAAGCAAGGAGGAGAGAATAAAGCCGACACAAATTTTCGCAAATAAAGCTAATCATCAAATATTTTTTTCCATTGAAGAAAGTGATCGGGAATATGGTTGAAAACCTACGGCTTAATTTAATATATTTTTATGATAATTTGAATTATATTTAAGATATTTCTTCTCCTTATTTTGATATTATATTGAAAATATAATATCAATATTTTGTATGTAATTTGGATTATGATACAATATGTAATATTTTGATATTATGTTTTGGACTATGACACTGTAATACATATTTTGATATTCTGTTTTGGACTATGGCACTGTAATATTTTGATATCCGATTAATGATACTATTATATTTTCTTTTTTCCTCATTTGATATTCCCTCATTTAATATTCATTACGTTGAAAATGTAATGTAACCTATTATATAATATAGATGTTTCCTATTTTGATATTACGTTGAAAATATAATATCGATGTTATATATTTTGGTATTATGTTGAAAATATAATATGACATAATATATATATATGTTTCCTATTTTGATATTACGTTGAAAATATAATATCGATGTTATATATTTTAGTTTTATGTTGAAAATATAATATGACATAATATATATATATGTTTCCTATTTTGATATTACGTTGAAAATATAATATTGATGTTATATATTTTAGTTTTATGTTGAAAATATAATATCGATGTTATATATTTTGGTATTATGTTGAAAATATAATATCGATATGTTTGAACGTACACTAATTTGGATTATTACATAATATGTAATATTTTGATTTGATATACATTTTTTTTTTCTGATATCCCTCATTTGATATATCGATGTTTCAAATAAATATAAGATAAATATTTCAATATGTTATATATAAAATGAACTAATCATACAAATTAGATAAATAAAACTAATACAATGATATACAAAATAGGGAATTGTCGCTTAATAATTTCTAACATGAATTCTTGCAACATAGTCATTTCCACATATTGTGTGCAATATCATCTCGTTTTCAATTGACGGCTTGTCTTTGATTATTCATATATTCAATATTAGCAGCATACTCTTTATCGCTTTCAGGCATCACTATCATATGTGCTTGATTTATGCCGGTGGAATTCTCGTTAAGCCAATTGGTTTCACAATTATGAATTCATATAAAATTGTGTAAAACACATGATGTAATTGTAATATTTGTTTGCGATTCAATTGGATGGAAAGTAGCTATCTTAAAAATTGTAAAATACATTTTTAACATACTGATAATACGCTCTACATGATTTCGCAGTTATGCATAACGTAAATTGAATAACACCTTATAATTTTTAGGCTTTTCTTGACTTTGTCCGATATTTTGTGTTGCGATAAGTTGCAGTATCAACCAAATAGTATTTGCCCTGTGGAACCTCAAAGTCGTTATCAAGTGAATCTTATAGTATCTCGCATCAGAAGCTGATACTTCCCAGCCTGCCCTTACATATACAAAATAAAAATTAAAGTCACAAGCAACCATTATATTTTGTGAGAATGTTTACTTTCTATTAGCATATGGTTCTTGCAAACTTATTGAGATTGTTATTGAAATATGCGTGCCATCTATAGCATCAATACAGTCCTAAAATTTGAAGGAAAAAAAATATTACTTTTATAATGCTCATTAAATAAATATAAAAAAGTAAAAAAAATTCAAAATTATCTCAAAATAAGGAAACAAATTTGAATTGTTTCTGATTTTTAGCGGGTGATAGATCGTGGTAAACAAATAAACAAATAAAATTTCTACTGAGTTGTGTAACTGCATATAGCACTTGACAAAAATGTCGACTACCATTTTTGCCACTATGTTGAAACTGCTTTTGTATAGTTTGATTACTTGCATTTTTTACTAATATATGTAAAATCATAGCCACGTAATCTTCAACGATAACGTATCTTGTATCTTGTAGAAAAATTTTGTCTTTCAAACATTTCATTAACAAATAAAAAATATGAGTTTTCCTTCAAAACTCTGTCTTGAATCTAAGTTTATGACTTTGAAGAACTTTATTGACATACCGTTCCTATTTGATTTGAGAAGTAAATCATTTTTTTTTTTTAATTAAGTAGGGAAAACATTGAAAGCGCCACAATTTGCTTCCAAAATATGTAGGAGTAATTATTTTGAAAGCCAACTCTTTCCTTCTATGCATATAATGTAGTCGAATTTTATATTTAATTGAAGGAAATATATAAATGCAAAAATTAACGAGATAATAAATGAAGGATTAATTGCATAAAATTTTTTATAAATATATCGAATAATAAATATAATTTTATAAAATTTAATTTTTTATATTATTTTTTAAAAATTTAATTTTATATAGTTTTTAATAAGCATATCGAATAACAGATATATTTTTATAAAGATTAATTTTTTATATTTATTTTTTTTTTAAAATTTTAAGTTGTTAATATATGTCCCTACCGTAAATATTTCTTAAAAAAATATAGTTAATTATAAGTTAAATACATAATCTTGATTAGTGAGTGGGATAAATTTATTTTTTTCCCTTTTTAGATATCATACTTAACCATAGATATATTTTTTAACAGTTCAAACGTTTGGAGAGACATATTTGACGATAGGAACATATGTATATAAATAACTTAGGAATTTTTAAAAGAATAAATATAAAATGTTGAATTTTGTATGAATATATCTACTATATAGAAAAATAAAAGTGACATATACTCTCTCTATATATATCTATAGAATTGAGCTTCTATATTTTTAAAAAGACCAAGTCATAGGTGCTGATAGGTTTTTAGGCCTTTGATGAAAAGATATGTATTTAGGACGATAACGGGCCTTTTGAATTAAGTGAGTGATTGATGGAATAAAATAATTTAAATGATAAAATTAGTCAAAGGGATAGATCTAACAATAAAAAATTTACCAGCACCACGTGGCCGAACTCTACATAAAAATAAATTTTTGAATAATTTATGTGATATTAATTAGGGTCAAAATCTGAGTTTTTGCCAAACTAAGAATGAATTTTTGTAATAAATTAAATATACATTGCTTACTGTATTAATTAATTTAATTTCTATGTTTTTATATATTCTTAGTACTAGCAAGTGTTTGGCATATTATTTAAAATTATTATCAAAATAATTTCTATTATATTAAATCTGAATAAATTCTTACCATTCAAAAATAAATCATTAATTTATAATTCATGCTACTGTAGCTGAGAACTGTTTCACAAAATCACAACCAAAATCTACAATTTATGTTTTAAACAAAATTTTCTAACACCTAAATCCTAAACTATAATCTTAATTTACCTATCAAACACATGATCAATATTTTCTTATTAATTAGTTGATTTAAGGTCAACTAGTGATTAAGAGATAAAAAGGACAACTCAACAATTGGAGCATTAATAATTTATTGTTTGTTAGTGGTGATTACACTCAAGCCATTTTGATATTTGATGTATGTATTTGTTGTCACACTTTTTTAATTAGTTTTTGAGATATATATGATTACTAGTTTAATGGTTTAAATAAATATATCACCTAATAGAGATATGATTGGTTTTTTTGTATGCATGTTTAGAAAAGTGAAATTTCTAATAATAATAAAAAAAAAAACAAGTTTAGGATTAGACCATTTCTATGAAATTTTAGTCAAAGAGAATATATATTCTTTCACATTTAAATTATTATATATATAGAGAGAGAATTAGGTTGAAATACTATCAATAGCACCAAATTAGTGGTACTATCAAATTTTTAGCTTTTGAATTAAGAGATGTGTGGTTAGGATAATAATGGTATCTTAGGGTTTAGTGGGTCGTTAGTTGAATAGTAAAAATTTTAGAGAAACACTATAATTCTAATCGCACATCATTTCATCCAAGAACTGTAAATTTGGTAGCACTAATTGCTTAGAGCTTATAAGTTTTTAAAAGCACAAGTTCATCCATATTTATTGCTTATATATTTTTAAAAATACAAGTTCATCCATATTTATTTTTTACTATTGAATTTGTATTAGGATTTGCGCTTTTTACCTTATCTTTTTCTATCTTTGTTATTGAGATAACAAATTTCATTGTTAAATTTTTTTTTATAAATAAATTAATTTTAAGAATATTTTTAAGAAATATAAACAAATTTCATAGTGAATTTGGAATTTGGAACCGATCATAGCGGCCAGTCACCATATATTTTTTTTTTTTTTTTGTTGTTGCTCCCAATTCATTTCGGATTATAAAAATTATTGTAATTACTATCTTCGTTTATTTTTTTTCATTTATTGTTATTTGGTGAGAGCTCCATTTGCATTCTTAACTCTCTATTTTAATAAAAAAAAAAAATTACTATCAAAGAGAATAGTAAAATAATTTCTTTTTGGATAACAACAAATTGGTTTAGCACAATTTTCTTAATCACATAATGACAAAGGAAAAACAAACTAAACTACTAGATAATTAAGTGCAGCCATTTAAACCACAAAATGGAAAAAAAAAAAATTGAGCTAAACCACGTATCAACAAATTAAATTATACTCTAAATTATTTGTACTGCACAGATTTTTTTTTTTTTAAACAATTATTTGTACCGCAGAGATTTTTTTTGTTTTTAAAAAAGAGAGAGAGAGTTTAATTAGCAGTGTCTTTAGAAAAAAAAAATGTTGCATAATATTGTTAAGCCAAAAATTATAATAAAGTATTATTATTTTCCAAGTCATTAGGCCAAGTAGCATTAGCTCAAAGACAAGATGATATATATCATCACTCAACATGTTTGCATATTTTTACTTAGTATTAGACATGTGATATCATCAACTAATTAATTATCTTTAATTAATTAAGAACGTGAAAATCTACATAGAATGCGATGATTTACGCAATCTCGTCAACTTAATTAATTAATTAATTATCTTTAATCAAAGAATAGAGAATTTGTTATCCAAACAACTCATTGATCATTCTACCCCAAATAGAATTTATGAAAATCTGAGTCAGCATCCCACCTACCTGTAAAGGATACATGATTTGGGAGGTCAAAGTGATCATCATCATATTTAATTTGTTTTGGGTTTATAAGTTATTTTTAGTAGTGAGATTTTCGAACCACGATCCACTCTGTTGACTTAATTCACAGTATTTAAAATATTTAGAAAATAATTTTTTTAATTTTTTGATATTATTTATTTTGTAATAAAAAATGATCAAAATTAACGGTTAAAAATAAAAATCCGATAAAATATGTTAATATAGTGTTAAAAATTTAGATAAAAAATATTGATTTTATTTTATATAGTATAAAAAATTTTCTATCAAATTTTAAATGATTTGAATATTTTTACACCGTTAAACTTGCAAACGATTTATCACGATCATTAAAATGATTGATTTTAAGAACATTCGATCACTAGATAAATAATATCAAAAAATTAGAAAATTTATCTTCTAATTATTTTAAATATTCTAGATCAAGTCTAACGAACCAATCGTCGATTCGAAAGCCATAATATCGAAAACAACTTATAAGTACGGAAAGCTCCGTGCATATAAAAGCATATCAACCTAGCTACTTATACATAGAGAAAGAGTTCGGCTACTATGCTAGCGATGGCACTAAGCATTTGTTGCTATCACTATAATAAAATTAGATTATAGGGACACATCTTTATGACACTTTTGTACAAATATTCTATCTATATTTCATCTATATCTAAAATTAGATTATATGAACACATTTTTAAGACTTATTACAATAATGTGTCGCTATACACCCTAGCGACTGCACATATAGCGACACTAATTATAAATGTCGGTATTTGTACTAGCGGCACTCTTTTCAAATTTTGGAAACATTTAAAACTGTCGTTATAACATAGTTTTGTTGTAGTGTATCAAGTTTTCTACCCTTAGATCAACCCCTTTGATCATTTTCAACCTTTAGATTTTACTATTTCCCCAACCACCCATAAAACTTAAGAGGCCCGCTATCATCTCAACCAAACATCTTTTAATTCAAGAGTTAAAAACTTAATAACACCAATAATTTGATACTATTAATAGCATTCCAACCTCTATATATATATATATATATAGTAGAGCTCATATATTTTTAAAAGTACAAGCCAATCCATACTTATGAATTTTTTATTATTGGATTTGTATTGGATTTGTGTTTTTGTAAAGTCAACTAAAGAGAGAGAAAGATCAAGTAAAAAATACAAATTTCAATACAAATTTAATGGCAAAAAATTTACAAGTATGAATATGCTTGTGCTTTTAAAAGCATATAAGCTATACTATATATATATATAATATAACTTATATATTTTAAAAAGTATAAGTCTAACTATATTTGTAAATTTTTTACCATTAGATTAATTTGTATTGGAATCCGTACTATTATACTTTCTCTTTAGTTGATTTTACAGTAGCACAAATCTCAATATAAATTCAATGAATAGAAATTTTATAAACATAATTGGACTTGCTCTTTTCTATTTCCTGAACAAAATTTGAACCAGAGAGCTCCGGATATTACTGGGACGGATATTACTGGGAATTTAGAAATCTTGGAGCAGCCTAGCTCAAAGAAAAGTCAAAAAAACTTTTTTTTTTTTTTTTTTTTTTTTTTGTAAAAAAGCAAAATTTAAATTAATTATTTATTTTAATAAAATATATTAATTAAATTTATAAATTAAAGTAAACGACACTCTTTAGATTTTTAATATTAAAAAATTAAATAATAAAATTAAAATTTTAAAAAAATTAAATAGTAGATTTAAAAATTATTGGAAGTGTTAAGATAAATTCTATTAAGTTTTTACTTTATTATCTTAATCCTACTGCTGCTTCTGACTCGATTAATTAAGATGCAAGCAAGAAATTATTTCTCGAATGCTTTCAGCTACACGTGGTTTTGGATTATCTCGAATCGGAAGTGGAAGCAGTTGACGCGACATTATTCTGCCCTTGGAGAGCCTGAAGAGCCTGACGCACTACCCAACCGGACTCTCTGACGCGGCGTGCCGCGCCTGACTCCCTAAAATATTTACAACTTTTACACAATTACCCCCAGCGTGTATGGCCGCGAGTCGAACAACACAGAGTGAGATAGAGCGGCTCGGGTCGCTAGTTTATTAAATGAGCCGAATACAATATGAGTTAATTCGTTAAATTATCAGGCTAAAAAATTTACTGTATTCTTGATTTGCTTATAATAAGTTAAATTATTATTATAAGTTAAAACACGAGCTGACTTGCTAATAATAAGTTAAATCATCATATTTATTATTAAAAGAAAAATGTTAAAAAAACTAAAAAAATAGAATCTTAATTTAGTAATTAAAATTTGTAATATATATATATATATATATTAATATTTAAGTTGGTCTAAAATTTAAATAGTAAAAATTTGTAATATTAAGAGTTAAAAGGATGGATAGTATTTACAGCTTTTCCAATTATATATATAGAGAGAGAGATGAGCAGAAATGCTATTGGTAGCAAATAAGTTCTGTTGTAATTCATTTGTTTTCGATAATGAAGCTTTCAAATTGATGATCGACACTGTTAAATATCATCTAGACCACTGAAAGTATATAGAAAATTAAATTTCAAATTTTTTTAATATTATTAATTAAATGATCAAAGAGATGCAAAATTTGTAATTTTAATAATAGATATGAATTTTTTACTCGTTTAATTAATGCTGTAAAAAAAATTAAATTAATTAAATTTTGGTTAGAATTTTTTAAAAATTATTTAAAATAAGATCTATACTTTCGATTTTAATTACAAAACTCATATCATTACTTTTTGAAGAATATTTAATTTTTATTTTTATATCTACTTGATTGACAAAAAAAAAAATCAAAAAAAGAATAAAGTTTAATTTTTAGATAATTTAAATGGTCTATATCACATTTAAAAATACCAGTTGTCGTTTTGAAGTTCTATCATAAAAAATAAATAGATAGCAACGGAACTGTCCATCTTAGCTCTCTCTCTACAAGCACACATACACACACGCGAGCAACCGAGCCAAACACGAGCAAGTTAATCTCAGTTCGTTAAGATTTCAAGTTGAAAATTTTAGCTTGTTTGTTAAATGATATATCAATCTTAAATTCATTTCAAGCATAACACTAGATAGCTCCCAAACATCAAGGTAAATTATTAGTCCTACCGATATTTATTTGTTTCACCCAAAATAGAGAAATTGAAATAATATTTTGTTGTAAATGTCTACTTTTATTTTTTTATTTATTTCACCTTCGGTCAAAATTCAAACTCATCGTAATAGTGTAATTAATTTCAGTTCACTCTAGATTAAGTTAATTAACAAAAACAAAATAAAAATATTTTCTCTCACCTTCAATTTATACGTTATTTATTTTCTGTCAAACCAAACAACTTAACTTTTAAAAAAAATTCGGTTCCATGAGTGTATAAATAAATAGCGAAAAAAAATAAATTTTACTTGAACTATAGTTTATTCAAAAGTTTACTTTAATTTAAACTTCACTTTCAATGAAACAAACAAATTCTATAAAACGATCTCTGCGATGCCCCAATACTTCACTTTCAATGAAACAAATAGGTCCTATAGACCTGCATAACCCTATCACGAAGGTCTTTGTGATATTCCAATAATTTTATGAGTAATGCTACTTGTACATTCCAAAAAAAATACACATCTTACACTCCAATTATATAATAGATGAAGATTTTTTACTAGTCACATTAAGTGATTTATTTTTACATTTCACCTATTGGATGAATGAAATATAAAATATACATTTTTTAAAAAAAATGTACAAATAATATTTTTCTAATTTCATATTGACTGAAAGGATTTATTTTAATATATTAAGTTAGTTAAGTATATTGTTTTGAATTTGCTCAAAAAATTTATAGAAATTTGATTATTTCTTATCTATCAAAAACTATAAATTAATTTATACTGACACTTATATTTAGTTCACATATTAAAAGTAATATATTTTAAACGAGAATTTCTTATAGATCAAACAATAATTCTTTGTAGACTATTTAACCCTTTTCAAAATGTGTGGATTGAATTTTGTTTTATTTTTTTGCTTCTATTTATTATTACATTCGGAGCAGATCAAAACAAAAGTGAAGTTTCGACAGATTTCAGTGAATTGACACGAATCAAAAGAAAAAAAAATGGTGTTTCCTAATTTGGAGCCGATCAAAACAAAAGTAATTTTATGCGGATCGAAATGAATCAAAAAAAAAAAAAAAATTACATCGGCATAAAACTCTTTTAATTCTTAAAAATTTTGATATTTGTTCCTTCGTTTTTTGTGTTAATATTAACTTGGGTAATGATTATTGGGCTAATCCAAATAATGTGAGCTGATTAAAACACCATTTCACACTAGTGCTCGGAAAATAAATATATGAGATATTTTTATATTGTACAATTTTATTATTAGACTATCGGATTATCCAATTGGAAAGAAAATTTTAAAACTTTTTCATTATTAAGCGGAAGAAATCCATGTGATTCTCGCCATGAAAAGAACAAAAGATATTTTTCTGGCGCTTTCTAATTTTTTAATTTTCGTGGCTCCAGTAATTTATCTTCATAAAGTGTAACATTTTTTTTATCACATCTCGTCCATATATCATCAATATCTAGCGCAGTTGTCATTAATTAAAATTTTGAATTACTGATTGAGAAATCAAACCCAATACAAAAATCTCATTACAAAAATTATTAATATTATTATTTAACTCGTTTGATAAAAACCTTCTCTAAGCAACCATACTATATAGTAAATACCGAAATTTCAAAACCGTTTATTACATCAAACTGCAAACTAATATACTACATCAGGATTTTAAAAAAATTTGACACCTTAAAGCATCTGAATATATTCTATCGACATATAGCGTAAGTATCGATGTATACGTGACGTCTCTTTAATTGTAAACAGTTTTACCGACCCATTCAAATATGACGGTAAACTAATTTAGAATATTTTTAAGTATCATTAATTATTGAAAAAAATAATCTTAAATATTATTTTTTTTTTTGTTATAATGAGAGATTCCACATTTAAAAATGAAATATGTTTTTGGAACAATAAAAATCTAAAAATAAAAAAGTACTTATTATTTAAGATATCTATTTAAAATATTTTAGAAAATAATTTCAGATGCCTACTTAAAAAGAAAATGAATTTATTTATTTACTTTTCAACATTAGGCATTAGTATACAAGTTTAAGAGGCATATCAATTTAGTATACAAATCTCTAAGTAATATTATATGGGCCTCAATATCAAACAAGTCCTTCATATTAGCCCATAATCGAAGTCATAGTTATCGGGCGAATACCCATTAGTGGGCCGACCCACTATAGACCTTTCAACAATCCAACAATGTTAACACTCTCAGGTACCACTGGTAACTACTATTTACCTCCGCTTAGGGAGGGTGAAATACGACCCGACCCGATTGACTAACTAGATGGACGATATTATTTTACACTAATAATTTAAATACTAAAATTTAATTTTGTTAGATTAATTTTAATTTTGATTAGTTTATATAAAGTGCAAGTAATCCTACATTGTATGAGTAAGAAATTATTATTGGGAATATAAAAAATCAAGGATTCTAATACTGATAATTAAGTTTAAATATTTTGAATCGGTAATTTAGGCCTGACAAGTTACTCGTATTAAAACACTAGTTCGTTTCCTGCGATATTCGATACTATAAAATAGTTGTAGAACTCCGCGGGGCAAAACATATTCCGCAGGAGAAAGGATTTGGAAGAATGTTCACTATCTCATTCAGGTTGGAATGCGAAATCCCGATTCCAAATCGAAAATTTTAATTATATTATCTAATTTTTTTAATTTATTTGAATTGTTTATTTTTACAGATTTAATTAGCATATTTTATATAATTTTTATAATTATGCGTTTAATAAAATAAGTAATTAATTTAAATTTTATAGTTAAAATGATGTAAACTGACTCAAATCAAATAAATTAAAAAATTAAATAGTAAAATTAAAATTTTGAAAGACTATATAGTCAAAACTAAATAGCCTGTAATTCAAATAAGATTCATATATTTTTATCAAAATTTTAATCATATCCAACGCATTAAGTAATTATAACAACAAAAGAAAAATAAAAATTTAAAAAATTTGAAAATAAGTTTTAATCATGTGCAAACCCCTCAACTTAATTCTTGTTTTTTTTAAAAAAAAGTAAGTAATTTTAGTAAAAAAAATATAAAAATTTTAGGGCATTTTGTTAGATTTTACCAAATTCAATGACTTTAATCAAAATTTTAAAATTAAAATTAGGTTAATTAGTGGTTAATAACTAATAAAGTTATTAAATATGATAAATATTTTAACTTAAATAAAAACTCAGATAACGACAGTTGATAAGTTGGTGGGATTTCATTTCAAATAAAAGAAAGTCGAGGGGATTTTTAGAATGGAATATAGTTGTGGTCCACTCCGTACATATTTACCATCCAAATATATTAGTTGAGGGGGTTTTCATACAATTTTAGTTTTTCTAATTTTTATCAAATTGCTATTTGTATGCTTATAATTATTAACTATTGTGTCTTTTTGCTAACAAATCTCGCACAGGCCAAAAAAAAAAAAAAAAAAAAAAAAACGAAAAGACTTGAAAATGAATTCGAAAACAGTAGCGGCTAATCTGCAAATTGTAACCACTATCTAGTATCCAGGGATGTTAATGGGTACGAATATTCAAAATTTTATTCGAATTCGAATCCGAAATTAATAAATTTATCCGATATTAAACAAATATGAATTCAAATACGGATATTTAAAATGAAAATACGACGAATTCGAATTGGGATATGAATTTTGACTATACCAATTTCAAATTCGAATTAATTTTATATTATATAATATATATGTATTTATTTAAATTTATATTTTTAAAATTTAGATTTAAAATAATACGTTTTAAAATATTGTAAAGAGAAAAAAATAATTATTATTTCAGATTTGAATTTTCGTGCTCGGGGTTTGATTCGAGATTTAAAATTTTGATCGGATTTAGATTTTGATATAAATTTTTAAAATCCGTAGAATTCGGATTCGGATTCGAATTCGGTAGTCAAATTCAGATTTTTAAAAATCCGTTACGAATCCGACCTGTTGACATTCTTACTAATATCGTCTAATTATTATAAATAAGGGTATTTTTCAAGAGTAACACATTTCACCTCACTGTGTCTAGACAGTTAGCTAAGAATTTAATAATTGATATTTAAAATTTTATATTCGAAGCGTAATTATTATACTTTTTTAGCATAATTTATTTTTAAAAATAAATAAATAAAACAGATAGATTGCTATTTTCTTTCTAAAAATACAAGAAAAAGAATTCTGCATATTAGTTGTCAAGAAAAATAATATTGTAATAATTTGTATTCAACATTTTCACTTTTATATCTAAGCTCGAAATTTTTTAATAAGCTCAAAATATGAAATTAAATTAAATAAAAAAAAAAGTTAAAAAAGACGAAGTCTCTTGAAATTCAAATTCAAAAAATTCTATTATAATATTATGTGAAATTTGTTTTAATATTTTATATTCGGTAAAGGTTGTATATAATGCGTCTTTTTAAAAAATAGATCATACTCTTATATATATATCTATCATTTAAAAATTATATTTATTTTCATGACGAAATAAGTTATTCAGCGATATATAATTTATTTAACATTAAAAATTTGGTAGGATATACATCACATTTCACTAATAAAATATTTTATCTTATTTTGAAATAAAGATATATAATAGCACTCTTCATCTACTAAATAATATAAGTTTTAAAAATAAATTAAAAAGATGTATAGATCAATATATTCATGCATCTAAATAGAACCTGATAAACAAAACAGACGTGCGGAATAAGATATTTAGACGTCCAAACTTGTGACACCTCAAGAGACACGAACACTAATAATAATAATTAGACTTAAATATTTTAAATTATATTTTAGATCTAATAAATTATTATTGTTAGTGGACCGAAACATTATACAAACTGACCTGCTATATCGAAACATTACCGTAGGAAAAGAACAGTGTGAACGGGGAAGGCATTTATGCGAGCTTAATCATAAAAGATTAGGGTCAAAGATAGCTAAGATTTCCCACTAATGAGGGGGGGGGGGGGGGGGGTGGGGGGAGGGAAATGTTGGATTAGCTACGGTCCCCTACCTGCTGCTAACCAAGAGCCAAAGAATAAGACAATACTTCCCAGATCCTCGATGGGCTAAATCTTGAAAAAGAAATACAAAATTTAGACAAAAGAAAAAGGGAGAAAAAAGAGTGATGATGCTTCAAAGTCTTAATCAGTCCCCACATACACGCATGTGTTTGGATAATTAAAGTATTGATGAGAGAGATGCAGCGAGAATGATTTGGAATATTGTGTATGTTCAGTACAATAAAATTAAATTATAGGGACACATATTTATAATACTTTTGTATAAGTGTTCTATCTATATTCCATCTATATTCAAAATTAGGTTATAGGAATACATTTTTGGGACACATTATAAAAATATGTCGCTATACACCCTAGCGATGACACATATAGTAACACTTATAATAAGTGTCGGTATTTTTGTCAGTGACATTTTTTTTTAGATTTTAAAAATACTTAAAAATATTGCTATAGCCTAATTTTGTTGTAGTGGTTAGGGCACAACCAATCCTTCCGGATGGTAATCATTAACTTAAAAGTTTAGTCCCGCATAATATGATGGAAATCAGATCAATCATACTAATGTAGAAATTGATAAAAAATTATAATATTAAACCGCAGATGTAATGACTGGATCAAAATTTGAAATCTCAGATATTAATAATCAAGTTTTTAATCAACTGCGTACGGTCGGTCACTAGCCACATTTTGTCTGGAGTAATTATTGTTAAAATAGCTAATTTCGGACCCACGTCATTTAGTTGATTCATAACATTTAGCGCCAAAATTTGCGCAATTTCTTATTCCAATCTCTCCCTTCTAATTCCAAAATCAATAACATCAGTTTGGGATTGTGCATGTACCTACATCTAATTAACTAAGAAATGGCTAATTTGGAGTGTTAAATGTACTGCAAGAGTAAATAACAAGAAATTAATTTCTTCACTTCAAAATCTAAATTTTAAAATAATACTAAATGTACATGCCAAAAAGCCTTACACATTCCAAATTCTAAGATTTAAAGCCTCTCTTAAATTCTTAATATTAAATATAAAATGATAAAATATAAGTGAAATATTAACTATTGGATAAAAATGTGTAAAATTTATAACTTTTTTTGGGTGTACAGATGTCACTACTCCTAAATTTATTTAAAATGAAAGATTGAGGCCAAATTAATTCAAGTCCACGCTTTGAACCTATTAAAATTTTTAACATTTTGAACTTTTGAAGAATAATAATTATTTCATATAAATTTAAATAATAATTTTATATTATTTCATATAGTTTCAAATTAATTCAAGTCGATGTTTTGAATCTATTAAAAATTTTCGAATCTAAATATAAAAGAGAATGTTGAATATAAATATTAAAAATATAATTTTTTAATATTTTAAACTTTCGAAGAATAATACTTGTTTCATATAAATTCATATTCTAAATATAATTGAGCTGCTCTAACGCAAGTGACAAAGAGTTTGATAGTTTGGTATGTAATTAATATTTCAAATTCGGATGTTTCGTATTTTCAAATAAGTTTAGTTTTTAAAAAAATTAATAAAGTAAGTAATATACTACCTTTCTCTCTCTTTCTATCTCTCTCTCTAAAAAACAGAATTATAGACATACAATCCACCTATATTAATAAACATATGTCAGCTTCTTCTATTTTTTATTTTTTTAAGTGAAGGATAGGAGAGCACCCTCACATTTATAGTCACCTTAATTTTCAAAAAAAAGAAAAGAGGATACAGTAACTAAGTAGTACATGGAAGCTACAAACAAACAAGATAAGTTGTTCATCTCAAAGCTTCTAAAAACTTTTGAGACCAAAGAGATGAGGACATTAATTAAGCTCCTGTTCACATCTACAAACACCTGCCTCCATAACCTGCATTCTTGAAGAGTGCCTGCTTTATCTCTTCAGAGGTCATCAGTGCCCTCTGCTCCATGTCCTAAAAAAAAAAAAAAAAAGGATAAATATAACTACCAGAAACATTGAGCCAGTTCATAGAAAAGAAGATGAGAGAGAGAGAGAGCAATAAGGCTGTTGACGAGCCGAACATGAGCGAGTTAAGACCGGCTTGCACCGCTCACTTATTAAACAAACCGAATAAGGACATGCTTGTTAAAATACCGAGTTGAAAAAATCCAACCGAACACAAATTTGCTCGCGAACAGTAAGTTAAATTGTCAGACATACTAATGGAAAAAAATTTTAAAGAAAAAAAATTAAAAATAAGAATTTTAATGTAATAATTAAAATTGATAAAATATAGATCTCTTTGCATTTAGATTAAACCAAAATCCAAATAGTAAAAAATTAATATATATCCATCCAAGGGTGGGAACAACCTACCGGTCACTTCGAAGTGACCGGTGGAATTCACCCCACCCTTGGATGGGTGGGGTGTAGGATGTACACCCCACTTGGGGGTGTACAAGTAATATTTCCCTATATATATATATATATATATATATATATATATATATAGTTCTGCTACTGTGCTTGTACAAGCACCAAGTAATTGGTGCTTGTAAGTTTTCTACCATTAGATCTAACTTTTTGATTAATTCTACCTCTTAGATCATACTATTTCACCAACCACCCACTAAACCCAAGAGACCCACCATCATCTTAACCGCATATTTCTACATCCAAGAGTAAAAAACTCACAAGCACAAATAACTTGATATTTTTACAAACATAGGAGCTCAATATATATATATATATATATATATATATATATATATATATATATATATATATATATATATATATATATATATATAAAAGGAGAGAGAGAGAGTACATGTGTATCCGCCTATGGTGTTTTTAAAAATATAAAATACTTAGTACTTATAAATTTTCCACCGTTAGATTTTTTTTTTTTAATCAATTACACATCTTAAATCATTCTATTTCAGCAACCACCTATTAAACTCAAGAAGATCACTATTATTCTAACCGTACATTTTTTTCATTTAAAAACTAAAAACTTATAAGTACTAATGACTTAGTGTTTTGAAAAGTATAGAAACTCAATTTTATATATGAATTTGGCTATGGTGCTTTTAAAAGTACAAAACACTTGGTGCTTGTAAATTTTTTATTATTAAATTTATTTCTTTAATCAATTATATTTCTTAGATCATCCTATTCTACCAATCATCCACTAAATTCAAAAAGACCATAATCATTCTAATCACACATCTTATTATCCAAAAGATAAAAACTCACAAGTACTAATTACTTGTTACTTTTAAAAATATAGAAGATCAATTTTATACATATTCGAGCCATATCAAATTGAAAATGACACTCTAGCTCATGTTCTATTTGTTAAAATTTTGAGCTAAAATTTTTGACTTGTACCTGTTTATTTAATGAGTGGTCAATCCCAAATCCATTTCGATTCCAATACGAGCCCAACCATAACTGGATGCTTTCAAAAACACTTTCAGTCTAGTGCTGTTTTTCCTTTTTGGTGCACATGATAAATGATGTGATTTATGCATGTGCCTCATCAGTAGGAATAGCAACGCAGATTTTGATGCGTCTTAACTAGGCACGCAGATTTTGATGTCCTTTTGTGTTTTGTAAAGCATTTCAGCTAAATTCAATTTGTAAATTTGTAAAAACTACAGAAATGACCCAAAAAAAAAAAAAAAAAAAAAAAAAAAAAAAAACACATAGGAAAGCACTGAAATTTCCATTTTGCCAACTATAATTTGAAAAAAAAAAATTTATTTTTTTTTTAAAAAAAGCTGCAAAACCGAAGCGAGACAAATATTGTCGTCTTATAAACAATCATTGATTTTAACTAAGAGCTTAAGTTGGTGTAAAATTTAATTTTTAATTTTAAATATGAATTTTTTTTTTTTAAATTTAGAAGTCTGATGAAATTCGAATACAAACTAAGCTCTTAATTAATTCGCGACAAAATAAATAATAATAATAATAATAAGAAGAAAAAAGAAATTAACATAGTAAGCAAAATCCACCAACCTCTGAGCAAGAAGCTTGCATGCCAAAATCATTGAAGCAGCTCACAACACACTGCTGAATCTCTAACCCTAAAGCGTCCAAAGTATCCACCATTTGTAGCAGCAACCCGGGCTTCATTGCACAATAAATCTCTATCCTTGTGTCACTCTCTCTCCTCTCAACATCAAACTGATCAAAATCAAATCACATCTATGTATTTATTCCCAAAAATAGCAACAAAATAATAAATAAAAATGTTGGGTTAAATCAAATTGACTTACACTATAGTAAAATTAAATTATAAGGACATATTTCTGTGACACTTTTGTGTAAGTATTCTATCTATATTTTATTTATATTCAAAATTAGATAATATAGATATATTTTTAGAACACATTATAATAATGTGGCGCTATACATCCTAACGACTGCACATATAGCGATACTAATAATAAATATCGGTATTTTTATCAGCAGTATTTTTTAAAAAAATTTAAAAATACTTAAAAATATCACTATATTATAATTTTGTTGTAGTGTTATATTATTAATTAACCAGCAAAATCAAAATTTGTAGAGATTGCATAAATCTTTCTGAATATATATATATATAAATTTACCTTGGGAGAATTCCTAACTAGGATCTCATTTGGGTTGTGCTGATCCTTGAAGAGGCTCACTAAATTTGATTGCTCTGAGCCCACTTCCATCTCCTCTTGCAAATGCTTGATCCTCTCTAGAAGCTCCTTCATGTAGTCAATGGTGTCCCCTAGAATTGATGTTCGATCCATCTGCACGCCATTATGCATAAACAAATTTCCTCTAAATAATCTAAAATATTATTTGATCGAGCTTGTAATTGTTGTTATTATATATGGGAAGAATCATTCAGATAGATAGAAACAGTAGTTCAGATATAATCAAAATACTGCTTACGTACGGAATACTAAATAGAATCTTGGCTTGTATATACTGTAGAGGGTATTTTCGTCTGACAATTTATATTTTTGGACTAATTAACATGATATTAGAGCGAGCATGATTCATAATTTTTAATTTTAAATGTAAAAAATTAATTGATAACAGTTATGTAAAAGAGGGTTTTGTGGCTGCATTACCTTGCTGATCTTGGGGACGACGGACCGGAGCATGGACAGCCGGTCGTTGAGCCGCTTCCTCCGCCGCCGCTCCGCCATGAGATTCTTCGACGGCACGCCGTCCGCCTTCTTCTTCTTCGTCCTCTCCCCGCCGCACACCGCCGTCCCGAACACCATCGGATCCTCCAACTGCAGGAACCCCATCTCCACCTTACAAACATTGCTCTCCTCGCCGTTCACTAAACCCACCTCGAGAGCCCCCTCCGCCGCATCCCCCGCCGGAGCCACCGGCGGCGGCGGCGGCGGCGGCGAGAACCAAACTTCGCTCAAGCAGTCGAAATTCGGCTCCGTCGCCGACCCGACGGGCGCTTGCGGCACTTCCATGCATCTGCCGCTACAACTGCCGTCAAACGTCGCCGTCGCCGCCGCCGCCGCCGCCGCCGCGACGAACGATTGGTTTTCATGCATCAAGCAATCCAATCCCCCCTCCCCGGCGAAGAACTCGCCGATGCCCGCCGCCGCGGCCAATGCGTCCCAGTTGCTCTCCCTCCGCATGGAGAAAAGCTCCTCCAGAAAACCATTCTCATCCAGTTCCATCAATTTCTAAGCAACAGGCAAAAGTAGTACAAATTAAGAGAGGAAAATGAAAATGAAAATGAAATAGAAATAAGGGGTCCTACTAAGAATGTGAGGTGGAGTTGGGGGGTTCTTCTATCTATCTCGAAAGGATTAATATATACTAACCTTTGAGGGACAATTATTCCCTGTAATCAATGTTACATTGTTTCTATTACAACTCTCTCACTCTCTCTCTCTCTCTCTCTCTATCTATCTATCTATATATATATATATATATATATATATATATATATATATATATATATATATATATATATATATATATATATATATATATATATATATGGAGCCTATATATTGTTTATATTATTAATAGGAAAATGCTATGTGTACACTCCTTTTGGGGTGTACATCATACACCCCACCCATCTAAGGGTGGGGGTGTGATGATGGGTCACTTGATGTGACCCGTAAAAAGTATCGCCACCATTAAAATGGTGGAGGTGTATGATGTACACCCGTTCGGGATGTACAGGTAGCATTGCTCTTATTAATATATATATATAATAATAATAATAAACTGAGAATGGAATCTCTCTCTCTCTCTCTCTCTCAAAAATTTATAAAAATTTATAGGTGGGGTTGTGAATTTCCAGTGTTTCTTCACGGAAATCGTTGGTTGATTGAAGAGTTTATACTTTATTATTATAATGTGAGAATTTATTTGTTGATTCATATTTGTATATTAATTTATTCATTTACTGTAGCAAAATGGGAGAGAAAGGGTTTGACCCTCCAATGTGTCCGAGACGTGTCAGGTTCTATAGTTACTCAGCAAAAAATAAATATAAAAATTAAAAATTTTATTTAAATATTTTAAATTTATTATTAATAATTATATTTGATATTTGCGGTAGAATATAAAAATTAAAGTAAATTTTTTTTAATTAATTAATTAGTTTATTAATTGATAAAATAATGGGCAGGGTCACGGCAGCCTATCGGGGCGTCCTGGTCTGTCTGAGCACAGGTGTCCTTTTTGGACAATTATTGCATGGACCGAGTCCACCACATCTTTGGTAGACCCTACCACCTAAAATTTAGGGGTGTGTGTGTGTGTGTGTGTGTGTGTGTGTGTGTGTGTGTGTGTGTGTGTGTGTGTGTGTGTGTCCTAGACCAGATCTAATCTCTTTTAGATATAAAAAAGTTTAATTTTCTATTGATATGCAAATACAAAAGAGGTAGGTAGGGGCTGAATTGCTATTGATTTTTGGATTTTAAAACTTATAGCGATATTTTTTTGAATTAAATTATTACATTTTGATAATCGCAACTGCATATTATAAAAAGTCATGTATATTAATTTAAAAAAAATTCCTGGTTATTGTATTTACTAAAAAGTATAGGAACCAAATTGGCATCTAACACAATAATCTTCATAACTTAAAAAAAAAAAAAAAAATGTAAATTATTCAAAGAAGAACCTGCCTGGTGTATGCACCATGTCCAGGTAAGAGAGAAGAGGAGTACAATGAATATGCCAAATGTTAAAATTTATAAATATATATATATGGAAAATGCTATGTGTACACCCGTAAAGGGTGTACATCTCACATCCCCACCCATCTAAGGGTGGGGGTGTGATGATGGGTCACTTGATGTGACCCGTAAAAGATATCGCCACCATTAAAATGGTGGAGATGTATGATGTACACCCCTTCGGGGTGTACATGTAGCATTGCTCATATATATATTATATATATATTAAAAAAAGGAATGTGCCAGATGGTAATGTAGCTTGCCCCTTCGACCAGGGCATGAACATTGAATAGTAGGTGTGTGGTGTGTGGTGTGTGGTATGTGGTGTGTGGTGTGTGGTGTGTGGCAATTGCTCTCCTTGGGCCCTTCTGGGACCAAGTTGGATTAAATTTGTTACATATGTTAATTATCTGGGTTTGTGCTGCATTAAACCTAGCTACTTAATCTCTCTCATGCATATTAATTTATTACGTGGGATCGAGCTATTCATACATAGCTTGAGTTATCATCATCACTATTTAGCGTAGTTGGTCGGTATCTCGTATCGCCGATTAAGAAGATATTAGAGTTTTGATTTTATTGTTTTAGGATGGAGAAATAAAATACGTACAGCTATAGTTTAAGATCATTTTTGAACATAATATCAAAACTTATCTTAAATCCTCTTGGATATTTTTCTAAATAAATACATTCATAATAAATGTTTTCAAAATACCAATGCAATAACATGCTTGACTAAAATCATCTATACTAATTAATTGTTTATGATTTAGCCTAAAACTTTACACGCACACACTTCAATTCCCTATAGATATATACATTTCCGACCACTTTAAAAAAGCCACATATATAACTAGAAGGATAAGTAATCACATGGTTAAATAAGATTAATAATGGAGTTTAACAATTAATTAAAGAGAGTCATGGTCCCAAAATCTTTTAGATTAATTCTTTTTAATTCGTTTCATTTAAATAGTTGCCACTGTAGAGTCGTGATCAATAAATCCACTTCACCTCGATCTTAATTCACATTAATTTTCTTAATTACGTAGCTTTTACTGGTGCCCTTAATTAAAACACGTGTTGGAAAAGCCCTTAAAAATAGTTTGGTACATTTGCTCGGATGCTGCCCCAAGTGTCAGGGTGTTTGTGGCATTTTGTGGCAAATCAATGGGTACCTAAATTTTCAAATTTTCTCTTTTTTTAAAATTAAGGTACAATATGATTTTGGCTTTGTATTAGTTTTTTTAAAAAAAATATTAATATTATAGTAGATGTAGAATTATTGTTTTGCAAATACGACGCTTTTTGTCAGCGAGATTATTCGTGCATGCGACGAATCAGTTCGTGTGTCCAGATTTTATTCTAATCCGAGGTGTGACAGATTAAGTAGGACTGATTACAAAATAGAAATAATATAGTTAGTTAATTACATTCGATATACTCAAATTCATCTCAAATCCAGTAACAAAATAGCTGTTGTTCCAACGAGGAATATCACAGCTAGGGTTGGCAATTCAGCTCGCTGTTCGCAAGCCAACTCGTGTTTGGCTCGAAATAAACTCGAGATCGAATCGTTCGTTTAGTAAACGAGCCGAACACGAGCCGAATTTTTCAGCTCGTTTAATAAACGAGCTGAACAGGAGCTGGATATGTTCGGCTCGATAACGGCTCGAATATATATATATATATATATATGAGAAATATTTCTATAAATTTTACTATTTAGATTTTAGGCCAACATAATATAAAAAATATATTTTTTTATGAATTTTAATTATTAAATTAAAATTATAATTTTTTATTTTTTTTTAATTTATTAAGTGAGAATGAAAATTGTTCGCAAGCCGGCTCGTGTTCAGCTCGTTAATAAACGAGCCAAACACGAGCCAAAATTTTCAAGTTGGTATTTAAACGAGCCAGTTCGTGCTCGGCTCATTTATTAAACGAGCTGAGCA
>CM055071.1:3440945-3575523 GCA_029204045.2 Tillandsia leiboldiana
TAAGTACAGGTAAATATCACTAATACTTTTCTAAATTTCGCACAGAATAATAACAAATACAAAATAAAAATTTGGTTTAGAAAAATTATGTATGTATGTAAAATAAAGCTAAGTTTTGTATATCGTATGCACCAAGGACTCTTTTGTTCGCATTTGCTTTTAGTTATAGCTAACAAAAGCAAATTTTAGTTTTTAAGCTCAAAACTAAAAGTTCTAATTTGCGATTTTTGATTTTGTCACGAAGCTATTAACATAAAAGTATTTCTCAAAAAAAAAGGAAAAAAAAAAAAACACCACCAAACCATTTACTTCTCTATTTACATGTTGATTTGGTTTCTGACCATTTTACAAATGTGGCATACTTAATAAAAATTAATTATTCATTAATATAAAAATATTTCAATCATCACATAAAAGTAGAGGGCGTTCATTATTTTGTTCAGCGTAGACCAAAACTCAAAACTTTAAACTTTGAGCACGTCACCTATACTTACAAAAATATGAAAAATTTTATATTTATAAATTATTTTTTGATAATAAAGCATTCGATTTCACGATCGGTTCGGTTAGACATGATCTACACTATTAAAATTATTTAAAAATTAAATTTTATAATTTTTTAATATTATTTAGATCAAAGAATATTAAAAATAACTATTTTAACGGTCGATGTGATACGTTTGTAGCTTCAACGGTATAAAATAATTAAAAAATATTACGTAAAACTTTAATAAAAAATTCTACTTAATATCAAAAGTAAGATCATAACATTAATTTTTTATTAAAATTTTATTTTCAATCGTTCATTTTGAAAATAAACAAATAAAATTAAATAATTATAAATTTTAGTTTCTAAATAATTTCAACATTATAAATCATGTAATAAAATTTTAAAAATAAAAAAGACTAAATTACAGAAAACTCTCCTGTAATATTTCGCTTGTTCATTTTGCCTCCCTGTCTTTTAAAAGTCTACATTTTTTTCCCTCGTAATTACCGAAATATGTATTTATCCCCACCGTCACCATTCCGTGAGTGAGCTGTCAGTTTTTTTAAAAATATTATTGAATATACTTCAAATATCTTTCAAGAATGGCGAAAAATAAATGTAAACCCTTTCTCTTCCCTCTATTATTTTTTCCCTCTAATATAAGGTAAGGACATTTTCGTCAATTTACCTCTTCCGTTAACGCCGTTGCTCTCTCAAGACAATTCGGTAATTATGAGGAGACAAAATATAGCCTTTTAAAAGAAAAAAAGGCAAAATGAAAAAGCTGAATATTACAAGAGTATTTTCTGTAATTTAGTCAATAAAAAAACTTGGCTTAAAAAATTATTATTTTTATATATATATTTGAAAAAAAAAAAAATGTAAATTTTACGTGAACTCTAGTGCATCCGAAAGTCCTACTTCGATCTGAACGTGAACTCCGCAAGCAAAAACCGCGGCACTTCTCAGCACCGTGCAGCGGTTTCCGGAAAAGCTGTAATGTTTCTCTCTTTTGTCCTCTTCTCTCTCTCTCTCTCTCTCTCTCTTTTGCTTCCTCCCCCACCGCCCACAATATTGCTTCTCCAAATCCACCCTTTCTCACTCTTTCTCTCTCCTCTATTTGTCTTCTTCTCATGCACTCTATTTCTATTACTCTCTCTCACTCTCTCTCTCTCTAAAAAAAACAACAACAAGAACAACAACAATAAAAGAGAGCCACACACATACACACACAACAAATGGGGACACGAACTGTCCCCCACCCCATCCCCGCAAAACGCCACGGTTGTGTAGCTTGTGAGAAAAAAAAAGCTGCAGCTTTTTTAATTTCCCGGATTCCTTGTTTTCCGAGCTCAAAAAGAAAAGAAAAAAAAAAAAGAAAAAAAAAAAAAGTAGAGAGGGAGGGTACAGTTGCCAATTTGCCATGCAGAGGAGGGTGCAGGAGTAGGCTTTATATATCTCTGGATTCATCATACCAAGTATGTAAGAATATGTAGTGGCTCAGTGAGAAAATATAGCTAAAACATAAAAATGTATAGAATTTAGGATGAAATATAATGCAGAAAAAGGTTTATGTAAATATTGGGTTTGTTTTTTTTTCTTTTATGATTTTTAATGATTTATAGTTTCTTAATTCTTTTACAATTTTAAGTTTGTGCATTTGGTCTCTCTGTAAGGATTCTATTACTATTTCGCTTAATTTTTTTAATTTATATTAAAAATAATATAAATATATTAAAATTTATTTTTTTATAATATAAATAAAAATAATTTGGTTTAGTTTTTTTTTCACTACAGCAAAATTATGGTATAACGATACTTTTAAATATTCCTAAAATTTAAAAAGAATACTGCTGAAAAAAATACCAACACTTATTATTATTGTCGTTATATGTGCAGTCGATAAGATGTATAGCGATACATTATTATAATGTGTTTCAAAATTATATTTTTATAATCTAATTTTGAAGAATATAAATAGAAAAAAAATGAAATACTTATAAAAAAAGTGTGGCAAAAATATAACGCTATAAACTAATTTTATTGTAGTATTTTTATTAATATTATAATTTTTAAAAAATATTTTTAAAATTTTAAGAAAATAAAATATAAAATTTTGAAAATAACAATAGAAAAGCTAAAAAAAAATTTATAGAATATTTTTTTTGTATTTTAGTTTAAAATTTAACTTACCTCTAATCATTATCATCTGGTTATCTATTTTTAAAATTTTTTAATTTTACTGTCTATTTTTTTATAAAGCTCGCTCGCCACCGAGTGGGCTCGGGGCGTCATCTCAACTTCTCAGAAGTCATCAATTCTACGACTATTTTAATTCAAACATACTTAACTTTTTTTATCTTTTGAACCTAACCACGGTCTAAAATGCCCAAGTTAAAAGATTTAAATTTATTTATACTTTATATATATAATTAATTCAATTTTTTTGGATGTTATATTTCTCTCCCTTTTAATTTCTGACATCGTTGTCAAGTTCAAACACATTCACAAGTATGATGTGAGACTTGTCTTGCTAGTTTTAATCAATTTTGTAGGGAGTTACATTTCACCAACAACGGTCATCAATCGGAGAGTTGTGCTCGCCCGCTGTATAATTTTTGGCTCAGCTAATCTTTGGCTCAGCTGAGACTTATGTCATATTTTCGACTAATAATTTGTTATAATACCAACTGCGATGCCTCAACTTTCCATAGAATCACTCATCTTAGACTATAATTTTAACACGCTTAACTCTTTTAATTTCTTAGGCAATGTTTTTCGGAGATAAAGAAAAAATAACCTCCTTTATCCTTCAATTCCTGCTAAACAGTGCTGGAAAATAGCATAAAATAATTTTTTTTTTTATCCCTGGCTTAACGGGTTATCTTGGGATAACCCGTTAAGCCTTATTCCTCTCCCCTCATGGAATAAGATTTTATCCATGGGACAGTAAGGCCCCGTTTGGTTCGGGGATTAATTTCTGAGGTATAAATTTTTTTATACCTGGGATAGCTTGCTATTCCGGGATAAAGAAGTATAAAAGTTAAATTGCGTTTGGTTGAAAAGTTGGTATTCTCTGGAATAGCTAAAATAGTGTTTGGTTGAAATTATGGAATAGTGGAGGATAATGGAAAAAGAAGATAGAATTTTTTTCAAAATACCAACTTTGCCCTTATCTTTTTTTTTAGGAAAATTAAATTTAAAATTATATTTAATTTGAAGCAATTTAATTATAAGTAATAAATTATATCTTACCTAAAAAAATAATAATTTTTATTTTATAGTATATTTTAATAAATGCAAAATTCAAGTTGTAGATAGCTTTAGATTGGAAATGAAAGTGCAAATTTTAAAAATTATAAATTTTAAATTTTAAATTTTAATTTTAATTATAAATTATAAATTATAAATTTTAATTTTAATTTAAAACTTTAATTTTAAATTTTAATTTTAAATTTTAAATTTTAATTTTAAACTTTAATTTTAAATTTTAATTTTCAAATTTTATTTTAAATTTTGAATTTTAAAAATTTAATTGTAAATTTTAAATTTAAATTTTAAAATTTAAAATTTATATTTGAAATTTTTTAATTTGAAATTTTAAATTTAAAATTTCACATTCAAATTTTAAAATTTTAAAATTCAAATTCAAATTTAAAATTTAAAATTTAAAATTTAAAATTTCACATTCAAATTTTAAAATTTTAAAATTCAAATTCAATTTTGAAATTTAAAATTTAAAATTTAAAATTTCACATTAAAATTTTAAAATTTTAAAATTCAAATTTTAAAATTTTATAATTCAAATTCAATTTTAAAATTTTAAAATTTGGAAATTAAATCCTAATTTTAAAAGTAAATTTCCATCCACTGCCCCCGGGATAAACCCCTATTCCGGGGGGGTGGGGGGATAAATCTTAACGGGTTATCCTAGGATAACCCGTTAAGAAGGGAATAAAATAAAATTTTATCCCCTGTCTTTTTTGTAGGTTGTTTGGCAAGAATAGGGGGATAAAGGGGGTTATTCCCCCTTTATCCCCCAACCAAACGCTGCCTAAAGGTACAAAGTTATAATTAATTATTTATAATTAAATTATAATATAAAATATAATATAAAATATAAAATATAAAATATAAATTATAATATAAATATAAATTATAATATAAATATAAATTATAATATAAATTATAATATAAAATATAAATTATAAATTATAATATAAATTATAATATAAAATATAAATTATAATATAAAATATAAAAAATATAATATAAAATATAATATAAAATATAATTTATTATTTATATTCTTAAAATATAATATAAAATAAAAAATATTATTTTTTTAACGTAAGATATAATTTATTATTTATAATTAAATTGCTTCAAATTTAATATAATAATTAAATTAATTTTTCTATAAAAAAAGCTAAGAAAAAAGTTGGTATTTTTATAAAAATTCTATCTTCTTTTTTCACTATCCTCTACTATTCCATAATTTTAACCAAACACAATTTTAACTATTCCAGAGAATACTAATTTTTTCAACCAAACGCAATTTAACTTTTATACGTCATTATCCCGGAATAGCAAGCTATCCCAGGTATAAAAAAATTTATACCTCTTAAATTTATCCCCGAACCAAACATGGCTTTAGACTTAGCCACCGTCTAAAATAATATAGTTGAATTAAAAAATTTAGTCTTATTTATATCTTATTTAAAGAGCTTGCTTGGTTAACCTATTTGTAAACTCTGAAATTAAAATGAGATTCACTCATTTTAATAATTATTATTTATTTTATAAAATTCAAATTTCAATTTTTATTATACTCTAAAATAAAAATAATTCAATTCCTTTATGGCCAAATTCAGTTTTGAATTATGAATTAGTGTATTCCAAAGTAAACCATTCAAAACCATTTCTCACAAACATCTCCTCCTCGCTCCTTTTCTTTCATCACTCTCATCTTCTTTAATCAAAATTTTCTTTTAAAATTTTAGATGTTAAGTCTAATTGTCTATATCAATTTCCATTCCAATAATAAATTAAATTTTTTTGAATAATTTATCATTCTATTTTTCATTCTAATATAATTCAATTTCATTTCTCGTTTTCATCTAATAATTTTTTAACTTCAAATTTTGAGTGTATTGTTTATCTTTATTAATTTTATTAATATAATTTATACAATTTATTTAACTATAAATTTATTAAAATAATTAACTAAATTTTATATTGAAAGAGATGATTACTGTAATATCATTTCTCACCACTAGATATTCCAATTGATGATTACCACTAAAAATGTATACGATGCAGTACATCTCGTGCTAAGTGCATGCAAATTATGATATAATATATATATTTTATTAAAAATTTTAAATTATTCATATATATTTTTCTAATTTGCTACCGTCAGTTTACTGTTTATTTTTTTAACAAAATATAAGTAAAATATCAATTTTGTCCCTACAAATATGTCATTCTAAAAGTCTGAACTATTAAAAAATGTATCTATAGTTAAGTATAATATCTGAAAGAATAAAAAGATAAATTTATCTCACTCACTAATAAAATTTAAGTATTTAATTTATGATTAACTATATTTTTCTAACAGATATTGACGGTAGAGACATATATAAACAATATAGAATTTTTTTAAAATTAAATATAAAAAATTAAACTTTATATATATATATATATATATATATATATATATATATATATATATATATATATATATATGCTATTCAATATACTTATAGAAAAAAGCTAACTATACACTTATATAAAACTATATAAAATTAATTCTGTATATTATATATATTTATTATTTTTTTTGTACTTGGTATAAATACTTACTAATTCTAAAAAAGAAAAATTCAGTGGTGTCATCAAATGATTTCATGTTGATATTTTGTCGGTTCAACAGTGCACAATGGGCATTGGCATTACGGATGGATATTTAAATTTTTAATTAGCACTGAATATGATTTGATTTATTTAAACTTTCTATATTTCGAATCTCTCAATTTTTCATCATCATTCATTTAATATTTAAATGGCCTCAAAATTAACTTTTTTTTTAATTGCTAATATAAACCACATTAAAAATTACTCAATCATAAATAATATTTAGAAAATTATGAAATTTGAATATTAGGAAGTTCAAATAGGCTAAATTTTATTTGAGATAGAACCCGTCGACTTGGAAGTTTTCTCTTTTTTTTTTTTTGTTTAGAGAGAAAAAATAATATACTATCCGCTTTATTAATTTTATAAATATAAATTAATTAAAAATATAAAATAATTACTAAGCTTCAAATTTGATATCTCATATACTAACTATATATCATGCTTAATGCCACTTACGCTAGAGACGATCGATGATTCGAATGCTCTATTATTAGGGGCCATTTAGTTTTACATAATTATAAATATAATATAATAATTATAATTTTATGTACTTTATTTGATTGGGTATAGTAAAATCACTGCAATCATACCTTCTTTGTTTAATTTGTTGTATGCCGTTGAGAAGTATATTAACTTGCAAACTCATATTATTTTATATACTGAATGGTGAGATTATTTCTTAAATAGGAAGAAAAGAAAATTTATTTTTTAAATATTATTAGTGATGTAAGCTTATATTTATTTAAAGTTATTTTTTTCAAGTGCTGCAGCTAGAATAGTAGTTTAAATTGCTGAAGTTGGGAGTTCTCGTACAGCTGTAATTGCGACAATTGAATTCAAATGCATCAAAATAAACATCAAATTAAAATCTAGAGAAAGTTTCGGTTAAAGTACAGTTATAATTAGGGAGATCTACCAAAAAATCTCTTATTAATGTTAATGGAGAAGTAAACTGACTCCGCTGATTTGTAAAACAAAGATAACCTCACTCTATATATACACAGTATTTAGTATTGTTATTATTATCCCTGTTGTTACTTCTCTGCTGGCTGTTTCTTGCCCTTGTGATCTGCTGCTGCTGCTGCTGCTGCTGCTGCTGCCTGCTTCTTTGCCGTGCAATCAAGCAGAGGAAAAAGCCGCAGCTTCCGCAGAGATCGCGTTCGGCTTTTTTCAGCTCTACCCAGACACCTTTTCTCTATGCTATAGAATCCCAGTACTAATTTTCCATTGAGTTCTTGCTAATAAATATTTTTTAAATGTTTTTTTCCTGTTTTGTAAAGACAAAGAGAGTTGAACTGAAATACTATCGATAGTAAATTAGTTTCGTTGTCACCTACTTATTTTTGATGATGAAGCTTTCAAATTGATAATCAGTATCATTGATCATTTAAACTATCTAGAAATTAAATTTAAAATTTTTTCGACAACGTTGACTTAATGATCAAAAATTACAAAATTTGTAATTTTAATAATATATATATATATATATATATATATATATATATATATATATATATATATATATATATATATATAAAAGTTTTTTTTGCTAGTTTAACGGTATAAAAAAAATCTAGATTAATTAAATTTTGATTAGAAAATTTTTTAAACTATTTAAAATAAGATCTATACTCTTGGTTTTGATTACAAAACTCCTATCATTATTTTATAAAGGATATTCATTGTCAGCCATTTAATTTTGTGCCCAAAAAAAAAATCAAAAAATTATAAAATTTAATTTTTAAATATTTTAAATAGTCTAAATCATATTTAACAGTATCGATCGTCATATAAACCTAAACAATTCCATCCACATCCGATGTGGGACTATTGGGGGCGTCACAGACTCCCCCCGTTTAGGACTGACGTCCTCGTCAGCCCAAAGACACACACAGCATCCCCCCGTTTAGGACTGACGTCCTCGTCGCCCAAAGACACACACAGCATCCCCCCGTTTAGGACTGACGTCCTCGTCAGCCCAAAGAATTTTAGTATAATATTGTAACGACCCGGCCCAGTTATTATTACTAGTGTCCATGTCTCATATAAACCTAAACAATTCCATCCACATCCGATGTGGGACTATTGGGGGACCCGGCCCAGTTATTATTACTAGTGTCCATGTCTCATATAAACCTAAACAATTCCATCCACATCCGATGTGGGACTATTGGGGGCGTCACAGACTCCCCCCGTTCCATCCACATCCGATGTGGGACTATTGGGGGCGTTACTAGTGTCCATGTCTCATATAAACCTAAACAATTCCATCCACATCCGATGTGGGACTATTGGGGGCGTCACAGACTCCCCCCGTTCCATCCACATCCGATGTGGGACTATTGGGGGCGTCACAGACTCCCCCCGTTTAGGACTGACGTCCTCGTCAGCCCAAAGACACACACAGCATCCCCCCGTTTAGGACTGACGTCCTCGTCAGCCCAAAGACACACACAGCAGCAGCCAGATGAGTCCTGTCATCTAGACCCAGACTCAGCCAAGACTCGCCGCACACTTCCGACTGGTTATTGGCTCTGATACCAAATGTAACGATCCGGCCCACTAGCAATAATAACTCGTTGGGCCCAAACCACAGCCCAAAATGCTTAAGCCCAGTTATTATTACTAGTGTCCATGTCTCATATAAACCCAATCACAATTCCATCCACATCCGATGTGGGACTATTGGGGGCGTCAATTTTAAGTCGTTTCGATTACTAGGTAAATAATATCGAAAAATTATAAAATTTATTTTCTAAATATTTCAAATATTCTAAATCAAACCTAATGGAGCCGATCGTTCATTTAGAAGTCCCAACATTAAAAACAAATTGGGAACACGAAGAGCTCCTTGCTTCTAAAATCACACAAGTCCCCCCCTCCCTTCCCCTCTCTCTTTCTCTCTCTCTCTCTCTCCCCCTCTCTCTCTCTCTCTCTCTCTCTCTATATATATATATATATATATATATATATATATAAATCTAATGATAAAAAATTTATATTTATGAATGTAGGTTTTAATTCTTAAATGAAAATATGTGTGGCTAGAATGATAGTGAATCCTTTAGATTAAGTGAGTGGTTGGTGGAATAGAATAATTTAAGAGATGGATCTAATCGTAAAAAACTTACAAGCATCAATTACTTGGTGCTTGTACAAATATAATAACCCGACTAATTTTATTGTTCAATTATTAATGGTATAATATATGTGTGCTGTACTTTTTCTAAATATCTAAATAGTCAGTACTTTCTAAATTTAAAACTTTGCAAATAATTTTTAAAATTTTATCGAATTATTCAGCAGGCCCACCTAAAATATAGAAAATCAATCGATAAAAAGCTCTGAAATTCAGAAGACGTTTATACAATTTTCACTCCAGTTATTATAAGGTAAATTGCACTTTTGGTCCATAATGAGACGCGTAACATTTTAGCCCTCAAATTCTAATTTAGTATATTTTTTTATTTTAATTTTTAAAATTATTGTAATTAAGTTCTATTGTCCTGTATAATCAACTATATTCTAATATTTTAACTGCTATATCATTGATTACAATACTATCACATTACTGATACATTATTAATTAATTAATTAATTAAATTAGACCGTTAATTTTAATTGTAATAATTTTAAAGATCAGAGTTATAAATTGTATTTAATTAAAGTCTGAATTCTAAAGTGTCCCGTGCCTCTGGATCAAAAAAGAAATTTAGTTGTTATTATATCACTGGGTATTTATTTTGTTTGTTATTTTTTAATCTTTTTTATAAAATTTTGCGAAATTTATCTGAATATGGATTATTTGAATCGGCTATTCAACATTTCCAATTTTTGATTTTTCCGCTTAATTATTTAATTTGTTTGATTTGAATTGGTCGGCAGCATTTTGACTTTAAAAATTTGAATGTGTCGTTTATATTTAGCTAGTATACTTCATTAAATTTTTACAACTATAAACTCAGTAAAGTAAGTAACTAGTTTAAATTTTAAAATCAAAATACTGGCTGAAATCAAATAAATAAAAAAAATTAAATAGCAATATCAAAATTTTAAAAAATTGCATAGCTGATTCAAAATAACCCACATTTAAAAAAAAAAAAAACTGTATTTATATTTTTTTTGGGTTTCTCTTCGTTTTCCTAATGTGAGAAATAGGAAAAAAATAGAAACTATCAAATGAAAAAAAAGAAAAAAAGAAAAAGGCATTCGTTTATTTATCCCTTACTATTATTCATTTTTTTAACAAATTTTATTATGAAATTATTAAAATACTTTTCTAAAATTCAACCCTATTACTAAACTTCAAAAAAAAAAAAATATTTGATTTTTTTTAAAAAAAATCAACAAAAATATTTTGTTCCTTCAAATATAAATAAAATATATTTAAAATTTTTAAAAATACATTAAATATTGTCTATAAAAAAAAGGCTAAATTATAGAAAATTCTTCTATAATATTTCGCTTTTTCATTTTGCCCTCCTGTCTTTTAAAAGCCTACATTTTATCTCCTCGTAATTATCGAAATATGCATTTACCCCCGTCGTCACTATTCCATGAGTGAGCCGTCAGTTTTTTTTAAAATATTATTGAATATACCCAAAATACCCTTCAAAAAATAGCGGAAAATAAGTCTAAACCCCTTCTCTTTCTTCCGTTACTTTTTCCCTACAATATAAGATAAGGACATTTTCGTTAATTTATCTCCTCCGTTAACGCCGTTGCTTCCTAAAAATAATTCGGTAATTACGAGGAGGCAAAATATAAGTTTTTAAAAAACAGAAAGATAAAATAAAAAAATAAAATATTACAAAAAAAAAAAATTGTAGCCAAAAAAATTATTTTTTTTTCGTTGCGTCGAATCATGAGAAGCTACCAAGCTATGAAGCTGAAACCGACGAAGGAAAAGACGAGAAGAAGCGGCCGCTGCACTTTTAGATGAGAAAATTATTATTATTATTATTATTATTATTATTATTATTATATATATATATAGAGTTGGGCTGGAATGCTATTGATAGCACCAACCCAACTTTGCCACCCATTTTTTAGCCTTTAGATCGCATTGAGATTTGTGCATGCTCTTTAATGAAAAAAAGAAAAAAAAAAAAATAAAAAGAAAAAGTAAAAAGTAAAAAGTTTTTCTTTTTCATTAAAGAGCATGCACAAATCTCAATGCGATCTAAAGGCTAAAAAATGGATGGCAAAGTTGGGTTGGTGCTATCAATAGCATTTCAGCCCAACTCTATATATATATATATATATATATATATATATATATATATATATATATATATATATATATATATATATATTTTGTGTCTGGACCTGCTGCATCAAGTCAACCAAAGTTGGCGCTTATTTTCTCACTTTCTATTTTTTTTTTAAAAAAAATAATATATTATTCATTTTATTTATTTAATTTTAAAAATAAATTAAGCTAAAAAAATTAAATAATTAAATTTAAAATTTAAAATTTTGAATATTAATTATTAAGTATTTCACGAACTGCACTAAATAATTACCACAAAAGCATAAGATAAGATCCTAACCATCTTTTGCAGGGGGGCAACAATTATTGGCTCCAATAGTTACCACTGTAACTCACAAAAAGTATTTAACTTTTATATTTATCTTTAAAATAGTTAAAGTGATAAATATGTTTGTCTAAAGTTTTTTGTCATTTATATATGTCATTTCGTCCGCTGATCTTCTGTGTTAATTTTATCTTGATTCTGACACAGTTGTTTGCTATTTATTTATAAGTTAAAAATAGATTTAATTTTTTGCTCCGTAATAATACGCTCAAAAGATTAATAAGTTGATTGGGACTGCGATCCACAATAGATTTTACGGCAAGAGACTCAACAATAGACCTAACGTTCAGATAAGTTGAGTCCGGTCAAGATTTATAGACGCCGTGTCTGCGTTCAAATGGTTTGGAGGAAGAATTTTAGAAAAATAAATTTTGTCACTTAAAATTTCTAAGGTTAATTACTAGAAAATTAATCAATATTTATTATATATATATATAGGTAAAAAACAAAGTAGGTTAATTATAAGACAATTTAACTTTGATTCGAATATCTGATCTTTAAAACTCTCTCAAGCAGATGCACAGCAGGAAAAATGTCCCTCAGTATATGCAAATCTAATATAGCCCCCCAAACTTTTCTATTTTTAGGATTGACAAAGTGAAATAGTTTTTCTAACTCCAATGTATTTATTGGCTTAAATTTTTGAAGAATAAAAATTGTTTCACACTTTACTTATCGTGATATCAAAATAAAAAATTTTGAGTGTAAATTCGATCAAACTTAGCAATATTAAATTACTTTTTTAAAATTCAAGTTCACATTTTGGATCTTTCAAAAAGTTAGAAGCTGAAGGTGAGTGTTGAATATAAATATTAAAAAAAATTATCTTTTAATAATTTAAACTTTTAAAAAATAAAAATTATGAATCCATGCTTGTCACTGAAAATGTAAACTTTCTCAAAATAACCAAAAAGCAACTTTCTTAGCTTTACAAAGAAGTTGACTTGCAATGGGACTACCTGGCACAAAGTTTTGACAGAACCATCAGATCATGAAAAATTAATTTGGTTGAGGAGGAAAATAAAAAAAAAAAATCATTTGGATTTAGTAGCCTATAAAGGTATTTTATTGATGCTCTGCAATGCCAGAAAACAAATAGATGATCAAACCTTTCTCTTCTCAAAACATTTTCACCCATGACCCATCAAAATCATCTTTACTCATTGCACATTGACAAGCTTTTATTCCCTGTTTTAATCATATGTGTGCTTCAGTGTAGAGATATACACATGCATGTATTGCACATAGCTTCATTGCCTAGGGAGACATTATCATTCAGTGAGGGACACTATGTCACAAGAACATACTCTTTAAAGTGTTCTTCAAAAAGAATCCCATGTTTTCAAACAGTACAAACATTCTACAGATTTCGCAGAGAGGCTGTACTGGAATAGGCACTCATAAATTCAAAGAACCAACTAATTGGCATCTTAATATATTACTTTCCACTTCCACATCTCGATTCTACGAGACTGTTAGCCACAAGCTTATTACATTGCATATTCATGTTCTGGGCATTTACGCAGAGAATAATTAAGGCGCAGATCTCGATTGTGACCTGCGAGGGGAGCAACCGCGGGTGCCATGCATGCACGATAGGACGATCAGCATCTCAGAAATTTATGATGGGTGCCTCTGTAATCGTCGCGATCATGGCCACCATGAAATGTTCACGATAGAATGATTAATGTGCGTACAAATCAATAGAGATAAGCTGTACGGATTATACGAAACCTTTTTGAATGAGGTAAGAAAGGAATCACCACACAATTACTCACATGCAGAAAACAAAAGACGTAGAAACGATACGAAAATGAAAGATATCGATTGGACATATGTAATAGTACAGGATTAATAGATGCTGCTGCGTAACGTACGACGTAAACTTGATTGAGGATGCTGATATTATGTGCTGATTAGTTATTGAGATAGAGCAAGCCGAAGCTGGGAATTCGTTTTCGAGCCCCATGCAGCTGCAGTATCATCAATGACTTGCAGTATTTTAGCAAGTCCAGGGATCAAAGTGTTTTAAGTAAAAAGTTCAGGTACTAAGTCACGACGTAGGGAGGGATAGTACGGGGACTATCCATACATTTCACCCGTTGGTGAAATAAGAAGATGTGGAAGATGATCCCAAGATCTTTGTCTAAGCACTATGAACAGCAGTAGAAACCATCTTAATTACTGGAATACGACTATCAAAGGGACATATCATTTCAGGATCAGAATCTGTAACCAATATAAGATGCAAATGAATCACATTGTAATCTTTTGTATCAAGAACTTCCAAAAACAGTTATAGAAAAACGAAATATAATGAATCAATGTTATGGGTCGATTTTGGGTCAGCAAGTCCTTAACCGTGTACAAGTTGGGTTGGTTTCGGGTCGAGCCACATAGGCATCATTATTATCTAAGGTCAATCCAACTCATTCCCTACTGAGTAATATTTTTAAAGTAACGATTAGATTACAGACTTGATGAATCAAATATTGAGGTATCGTTTGGTAACGGAATAATCAGAACTAGCTATTCTGGGGATAGGTATAAAGTACGGAATAAGAGCGAAAAAGCGTTTGGTTCGGTTCCAGGGATAAGAGATTTTGTATTTGGTATAAGAATGAGGAATAAGAAGAATAAAGAGGTTGTGATGATGAGAGTGTATTGGGAAGGAAAAGAGAGAGGAGAGAGAGGGATTTGTGATGATGAGAGTGTATTGGGAAGGAAAAAAGAGAAATGAGAGAGAGAAATTTGTGATGATGAGAGTGTATTGGAAAGAGAGAAAGGAGGGGAGGAGGGATAGTTTAATAAAAAAAAAAAAATTATAAAATAATAGATAAGAACTGTTGTTCCAGCTTATTCTGCTTGTACTAGAACTACTGTATCGAATAATTTTTGATGCGTTTGGTAGAATAAAGGGGATAAACCTCTTATTCTCGGTTCTAGCCCCGAAACAAACGGTGCGTGAGAGAATTACATGTAATCCTGACGGAATAATCCGAACCAAACACGCCCTTAATTACATTTAACGATACCGATCGAGGATTCGAATGTTCCACCATTTCTTCCTAGCATTTAGTAACAATTATTGAAAAGTTAGACAGCAAATTGTTTTAGGTTGGATCTGGAGTGTGGAAGTCTGTCAGCACTAATCCTTGACAAGATTGAGCCTATGACTGTAACTTGCAAATTTTTGTCTCTTCAGGTGAAACAAACACACCCTTAATTAAAGATTTTAAAAAAAGGAGAGCGTTGGCAATTTTAACTTTACAATTCCACGCTCCAAATGCTTATCAGATGTGCTCGCACTCCCCATCTCCACCCAACCCACAAAAGATGCTTAAGCGCTGTTCCGCGCAGGGACTCCTACTACTACTCTCGTCTCCTCCAATCCCACTCCGATCCCAACCCCCTCGCCCAAATCCACGCCCAAATCACCATCTCCGGGCTCGCCCATAACCCATTTTTGGCCTCCAAGCTCGTGAGCCGCTACGCGGGGCTCGGCCCCCGTGGCGTCGGGGACGCACGCAAGGTGTTCGACCGCGCGCCCCACAGAGACGTGCTCCTTTGGAACGTCATGATCCGCGGCTGCGCCAATTCCGGGCCGCACGCCGAAGCCGTCGCCATCTTCGCCCGCATGCGCCGGGGCTCCGTCGCCGCCAATTGTTATACTTACCCGTTTGTGCTCAAAGCTTGCGCGGCGCTCGACGATGAGCGCTTCGGCAAATCGGTCCATGCCCATGTCGTGAGAATCGGAATTGATCGGAATATCTTTGTGGGTAATGCGTTGGTTGCGTTCTACGCGAAAGGCCGCGAGGTCGATATGGCGAGGAAGGTGTTCGATGAAATGTGTGTGAAAGATCTCGTTACGTGGAATTCGATGATCGCAGGCTACGCTCAGAATGATCACGCAAACGAAGCAGTTGAGCTTCTCCATCGGATGTTACAGAATGGTTTAGTTTACGAGCCCGACCGCGTAACACTTGTGGCTGTTCTTCCTGCTTGCGCTGCATTGGCGGCTGCGCAGGAAGGCTTATGGGCTCACTCCTATGCAGTAAAGAGCGGTATAGAAATGGATGCCAATTTGGGCTGTGGATTCATTGGTTTGTATGCAAATTGCGGTTGCTTGGACACCGCCCGCCAGATATTCAACCGGATTCCCAAGCCAAATCTTGTTGTGTATAACACAATGATTCAGGCTTATGGGAACCATGGGTATGCTTCGGAAGCATTTGAGATGTTTGATGAGATGCTACAAAGAGGCATTGCACCGGACAACATATGTTTCGTTTGCATGCTCTCGGCTTGTAGTCACGCAGGCCTGGTTGACAAGGGTTTTGAGATATTTGAAACTATGAAAAACTACGGCGTAGAGAAGGGACAAGTCCATTACGCCTGCATGGTGGACCTATTAGGCCGATCGGGCCAATTGGGTCGGGGATTGGAGCTCATCAGGAACATGCCGTTTGAGCCGGAGAAGGATGTGTGGGGTGCGTTATTGGGCGCCTGTAGGATAAACAACAATATAGAGCTTGCCGAGGAGGCGGCCAAGCGGTTGTTTCTTCTCGATCCGGACAATGCCGGGCGGTACGCTGCATTGGCTAAGATGTATGAGGATGTAGGGAGGTGGGAGGACGCAGCAAGAGTGAGGAAGGCGATGAGGGATAGAGGTGTGAAAAAGCCGCTTGGGTGTAGCATGGTGGAGGTGGATGCAGAGGTACATGCGTTTGGCGTGGAAGATGAGTCGCATCCAATGGCAGGACTGATTTTTGATGTGTTAGAGCAGCTGCAGAGGGTGGCTGAGGAAGAAGAAGTGGCTCTAATGGTTTAATGGGTTTGAGTAGAAGCAATTGTACAACTTGGGTGGTATTTTCGCAAGCGAACAAAATAGTTTAGTAGGGGCTGAAGTGTGGCGACATGAAATTTGCACGAGGAGTAAATTTTGGTGCTTTTTTTAATCGAACTACGCGTTTTTGAGAAGCTTGGAGATTTGAGGACTGCGAGGGATACAGAATTAGTTGCTGTTGGAAGCTGTAAAGGTGTGCTCACTTTGCATTAAAAACCACTCGATGAATTGCACCTTCATTTAGGTTGGATTGTGCAATCCCCAATTCTGATCTGTCGATGAAGATTCAAAGTATTTACTATAGTGGAATCCTTAATTCGGTTCATAGTATAAGCTTAAATTAAGACAATTAAAAGTTTTTTGCTTTCTTTTATTGCATTTTCCAAAATTATAGACTAGTATATGAGAAATCTGATATCCACAAACCAGCAAGTTCTAAGGTTCTAGCTAGAAAGATTTATCTATGAAGACAGCATCCTTGTATAAGATCAACTGTCTTCTGAAATTAGAAGACACTCTGCGCATCTAACTTCGTTGGTTACAAATTAGCTGATCATTCTGTGCTCTTTGCTGCCTTTCGTTACTTTCAATTCAGTTGATTGATAATTACTACGACAGTGGCGTTCTGAAGGCTAGACTGCCAATTTCCTATCATCTCATGGAATAATAATATATTTGTGAGCATGCGAGATTTCAGCTGCTATCATTTGCACAGCTTCTTTTGTACCTTTGATCTGTCGTTAGAATGAGTCGCAATTGAGATGCTAAACAGCATGTTAAGTTTCATGGATCTCCTGTTATTTGATGGAAGCACATTCTTTTTGCTATGGCATTGCTAATATTTAAGTGGCTGATATGAACTCTATTTTCTTTTTGTGATCTTGATATTTGAGTAGTGATTCTGTTCCTCTAGAATGTTCTTAATGTTTCAATTTTCTATTTCAGTAGCCTCAAGGTTGCTTTTCTGTGGGCTGGCTACTGGGCTCTTGTTCTGGTGAAGGATAGGGGTGTTTGGCTCTGAGGTTGCAATTTTGGCACGTAGGTAAGGTACTCCTCATCCATTCACATACCTCTCATCTCCCCCACTACTAAAAAATCCACCATTGAATTTGGCATTTCTCGAGAAATTATTGCATGCACCCAATGCACCGTGCACCGTAACTGTGACACTCAGGATTTGGCATAGTCCCGTGTATAACGTACAATAGAGCTAAATTTCTTAGCTCGACTATAACATTTTGAGCGATGACTAGGCTCAAGAGAATAAGCGAGTTAAGCATGTTAGTTAAGGCTCGAATAGTTCTAAAATAAGTGACGGGCGTCATAGTAACCTCAAAAAATCGTATCTCAAAACCGGATTTAGTTTGTTGAATGTGCTCCGGACATTACGGATTTTGAGCATCTATTTCCTAAGAAGTGTTTTATACTATTTCTCAAAAAAAAAAGAAAAAAGCAGTGCCTTTTTGAACCATTGTAGTTTTTCAAAACTTATGATATTGTACACACAAATCCTTCTTGTGGATCATATCTATCAGATTAGATGTTAATTTTAACACATTTAACATCAGATAGTAAATAAGGTGCATGATGCACAAGGTGCATGTAATATTTTCTCTTTCTCATGTGGACTCCTAGCCAAATATCATCTCATCCTATCCCACCAATAGCAGGCCACCACCACAAGATAAGCCCCCATTTCCCGGCCACCCATTTATCCAATCTTTCCTTCTCCCTTCCATTTGAACCAACCATAATATCTCCAAAATTATATATATACAACCACTCCCCATCCACTGTTTTAGCCCCAGAAAAGAAACCTGATAGAATTGGCGTACAGATAACCAAATGGCCACCTTGACCTCTGCAGCTGTCACAATCCCTTCCTTCACCGGCCTCAAGGCCGTGGCCGCCACCCGCGTGGCTGCCGTCACCTCCGTCGTGGCCCCCAAGGCCGCCCCCGTAGGCGCCATCTCCGCCCGCGCCTCCCTTAAGGAGTTCGGCGCCGCCGTGGCCGCCACCGCCGCCAGCGCGGTCCTCGCGGGCAACGCGCTGGCGTTCGATGTGCTCCTGGGCGGGAGCGATGGCTCGCTCGCGTTCGTCCCCGCCGACTTCTCCGTCTCCGTTGGGGAGACCATCGTGTTCAAGAACAACGCCGGGTTCCCGCACAACGTCGTGTTCGACGAGGACGAGATCCCGTCGGGGGTCAACGCCTCGAGCATCTCAATGAGCGAGGAGGACCTACTCAACGCCCCCGGCGAGACCTACCAGGTGACGCTGAAGGAGAAGGGGACGTACACCTTCTACTGCTCGCCTCACCAGGGAGCAGGGATGGTGGGAAAAGTGACCGTTAACTAAAAGTGGCGGGACATATTTTCAAAATCCTGTGGTTTTGCTTAGTAGTAAAGGAGTTTTTATTTATGCAAAAGATGTGCGGGGCAAAATTTATGAGATGTATGATATTGTGTAGTGTCATCATATTGTCAATTGGATTTTTCTTTAGAACATTTTTGAATGTTCTTATATATAGGAATAGGATGCAACACTGTTCAACGAAGTATATAATTTGGCCAATTCTTCTAAGTGCAGCAGAAATATATATTCTGAATTAAAGCTTTTGCTTTTAAAACTTAAAACTCATATTCGCAAAAGCTTCAATTTCTTTGTCAAACTTGTATTCGTCATCAAAATTTAGATAAATTAAAACTCATCAGCTTAATTAACTAGGAAGAAATATGTATTACTGAGCGTTAATTAGTAATAATAATGCGAATGTATTGTTGTTAAATAAATCCACAAAAGAAGAATACAATTCATGCCATCTTGCTGAAACACAAATCATCGAATCCCGCAAACAGAACATACTCTGCGTTTGATCCATTTTAACACTTTGTCGCTTTCTATTTGATGGATGAAGAGAAAGAACACAGCATTTTTATGCTGACATTCGTCATGACAGTTTACATAAAAATTTGCACACACAAGTCGATTCACCACCCCGACTATAAGTGAACTGTTACGACTGCAAAAGCAGCAAGTTAATCACATCAAATTTTATTGACAAAACTCTGTTCAGTGTTCACTGTTTCAAGAGAAATGATACGAGACAAACTGCAGAGCACATCTATCAGAACCAAGTAGAAAGCAACATTCATTCACGCAGTGATCAGTGATCGAAAAGAATCCGAGAATATAAGTTTTATATGCAGCAATATTCATAGAAATGGACCAAAATTACCAGAATCTAATTCACATGTTATTGACAAAGCTCTGTACCAAATTCATTATTCCGAAATTAACAATACAAACTAAAGAGCACATTAAACGGAACAAAGTAGAAATTGGTATTCTCAGAGGGATTAAAAGAACTCGAAGATATCTACATTCCATCATGATAAATGAATTCCATGTACAGTATTCATACAAATGGACCAGAACAATAAACCATACTCAAATGGTATTGACAAAACTCTATTCGAGCTTCATTCTACCAAATATAAACAAAACATAAACGGCATCATGCGCTAACTGTGTTATTAATACCTACAAAAATGTACAATAAATTGATGAACTCTGTTCTAGTCTCACTCAGTTGAGATTTGAATTGTAAAAAATGAAACTATTTACATTAACAATATGTAACAGGATAAGACAGAAAGGGAAACAAAAATGTACAGAACACAGTACAGAAAACCTCATGAAGCCTTGCTCACCAGGAAGCAAAAAGCTTTCCGCCTCCACATTCGGCACAACATCAGCAGCAATAAGTTATTGCTCCCGATTTTCTCCTGCGCTCTTCAATCCTCACCTAATGTGGTTAAAACTGGCGAAGGGAACATCATTTGATTTCTTGGGAGCAGGCTTTGGCACTTTAGGATCGCCAAACACATTCCAAAACATGAGCATTTCATCTCCCCCAGCAGATGCAACCGTGCAACCATCAGGGCTCTACAAGCGACAGCAGAGAAAAAAGACAGCTAAGAAACCCATGACCATGACGCAAACCGATCTTATAACAACTAGATTGGAATCAGAAGATCGATTACTACCTGAGCCATGAAGAGAACCCGAGAAGTGTGGCCCATGAGCTCTGTGATCTTCGTCATCGAAGGGTACCGCCAAAGGGTCAGCTGGTTGCGAGCAAACCCATGAGAGCTCAATAGCTCCCGCTCAATCTTATTCCATAGGAGAGAAGACACCTGAGAACCAGTGTCAATCGAATTAACGCAAACACCTGTATGGGTATTCCAAAACTTAATACATCGGTCGTTTCCACCCCCTCCAGAAGCCAGCAAATTGCTCTGAAATGGGCACCAAGCAAGGGCCTTCACGGCCGCCATGTGCCCCTCGAATCTGTAGCACCACTGATTCTGGCCCGGAGCCGGAGTAGAAGAAGCCATCGACAGGTCCCATATGTGGAGGAGGCTGTCGTCGCCTCCGCTCGCCAACTGCCGACCCGAGCCTGACCACTTCAGTCCGCAAACCTCCATTTGGTGACCATGGTATGCGCGGACAACATGGGATCTCACTCTCACATCATTGTTCACAATCATGCCATCCATTCCTCCCGTCGTTAGGATGTTATCATTCCAGGCAAGCGAACCAACTCGAGACTGATGAACCCCTGTCAGAGTCCTCAGCTGCAAAAACAGTTAAAGAGGACGACGGCGAATTAGCGATCTAGGAATAAAAACATGAATTTTCAGCGTGAAGCCATAAAGGAGAGGGTTTAGGTGACCAACCAGTCGACCAGAGCTCGCTTCCCACAGTTGAATGTTAGAAGAATTGAGGCCGACGGCGATGTGGCGGCCATCAGGAGCCCAGCCGACGCTTGTTATGGGACCGTTATCGTCATCGACAGTGACAAGCTCGGAAGTAGAACCACATGAAGCATCCCACAAGTACACTGTATTCCCGAGGGCTATCGACAGAACATTGCTGCATCCCCAGTCCAGCAGATTCAAATAGTAATTGTCAATAAGTTCAGGTGCATCCAATGTCCTCTCAGCAGACTACAATGTAGATAATCAAGAGAACACAGAAATTAAAAGCAGGCTAAGATTGCTAAAATGAAGCGTCCAATTCGAAAGATATATAATGAAAACGCACCTGTGGAATGCGGCGTTGCCGCGTTGCGGAGTTGGTTTGGTGGGAGGAGGGAGCCCTTTCGGGCGGCCGAAGGGGTTTGCTGTTGAAAGCAAGAATTCTGGTTCTGTTGTTCAGAAGGACCTCATCAAGAAGATTTCGATACGCCTCTTTGGAGGTGGAAGCCCCTGCAGCGTTCTCCTCATCCTTTCTTGATTGGGTTATCATGTAGTTTGCAAAGTCCAAGTCCATCGCCGACCGATTTGGGATGAATCTATCAGCCTGAAATTCAGCAAGAAATCGGATTTACTATGTAATTTTCGAGACCAAGATGCAAGACGAAGATCAAATGTTTCATCCTCAGTAAACATGCAAAAAAAGCAAACACCTGGGAGATCGGCACTTACGTCCCCATAGGAAGATCGGTGTCTGGATAAATTGCGCAGAGAAGGGCCTGCGCCTCGGAGAGGGTTACAAGGCGCGATCGACGACGCGGAAGAAGCGGCTTTCATTGAGAGGAGGAACGGAAGAGGAGAAGCGCTTCTGTGGAAGAGCTCGTTCTTGCGATCGCGATGGGCCGAGATCGAGAGAGAGAGAGAGAGAGAGAGAGAGAGAGAGAGAGAGGAGATTTTTAGGATGATGATGATTTTGATTTAAGGGGATTTAGGAGTTTTTAGGAGTTTTCGAACGCAACTACAAATATATATAGCCGTTGGGTGGTGCGGCTCTCCTAATCCGAGTCTGATTATGAGAAACCCTAGTGCGCGCGCGTGCGAAAATTAATGCGTGCACGTGATGCACCACGTCAGCATTGTGCACCACGTTGTCTCTTTTATGCCAACCTGTCATCTTTTCTCACGAGATAAGAATACATTCTAATTTTTTTTTTCTCATTAATTTATATCGTTACTTAAAAATATATCGAATAATAAATATTTTTTTATAAAATTTAATTTTTATATTTATTTTTTTAAAATTGCTAAGTTGTTCATATTTGTCGCTATCGTCAATATTCGTTAGAAAAATATAGTCAACCAAAATACTTAATATTAATTAGCGAGCCAGATAAAAAAAAAATTATCCTTTCAAATTATATACTTAATTATAGGTATATTTTTTAATAGTTGAGATTTTTGGAGGGATATATTTACAAAAGCAAAATTAATATTTTATTTGTATTCGTTTTGTCCCTAGGGTGGTCACTTTACGTGTCAGCCCTGCTCTCTCTCTTTCTCTCTCCTCCACCTCCCCCCCTCTTTTTTCGGTTCGAGGCCCCGCTGCCTCTGGTTTGTAGCTTAATTCATTTTCCCTTTGAATGAAGCGGCAGCATGCTGCCTTCTCTCAAAAAAAAAAAAAAAAAAAAAAAAAAAAAAAAATTATTTGTATTCTGTTAAAAAATAAATAATAAACTAATGGTGACAAATCAGAGAATATATATATATGAACAATTTAAAATTTTTGAATAAATAAATATGAGAAATTAAAAAGAAATATATCTGTTATTTAATATATTTATAGAAAACTATATGAAATTAATTTTTATTTTTTATGCCCACTTATAATTACGTAAAAATTATATTACAAACTAGAACTACTGTACTAGAACACTGGATAATACTAAATTATTTATGTTATTAAAATTTTGACCCTGTAGAAATATACTAATATTAATTTTTTTAAAATTGTCAGTATAGAAGAGGCAGCATGGTAAAAGTAACATATCTAATAACGAAAACTTGGATAGAATTGAGTGCTCTGTGGTATCGATAATATTGTAGCCGACTCTAAGAGCTGTTATTAAAGTCAGTCATTTAAGATTGAATGCTACATGTCTTATATTATTTTTACTGTAAAATTTTTTCTCAATTCTATATTTAAGAGGCATAGCATTTTCCTTAAATGCACTCCTTTTAACTATATCTTAATTTGAAGGAAAAAAAAATTCCTTGTAATAGTTGTAACACATAATGTGAGATAATAAAGCGTATAATTTAGAGTAATATAATAATTTTATATTAAAATATTTTTTCATAAAAAATTATTCTTATACTTGTATGAATATGTGTACAAATAGAATTATTATGGGAGACAATACTCTCTTGTTTGAAGTGTTACAGTTCTTGCAAAATAAAAAAAAAATAAAAAAAAATAAAAAAAATTTACGTAAAGTGTATACATCTTGCATAAACTATGAATTTTTTAAAATAAATAACTAAATTAAAAAAATAAATATATATTTTACTATCTAACTTCCATTCTTTTTGAGTTGGGGAATTCCTCTGTAGTGTTATTAGAATTTAATAATTATATAAAATTTCATTAAATGACATATTTAATTAAGTTGGAATATATTTTCTCAGAAAAGTTATAAATACAAACAATTTCTTATAGAGTTCAAATTTGTAAATTTTAGGTATCATTTATTAGATGCAGATGTTATAAAATAGTAGTAGAAACCGCGAAAGTAAAAAATAATCTAAACAACATAAACCAAACCAGGCATAAAGTTAATGGAGGCAACAAAAGAGTTAATGTGTTATTAATTATGCTTCTCCAATGTTATAAAATAATAATCATTAATAATTTTAACTCATTTTAACTGACATAATAATAGATTTGTAGTTCAAAGATTAATAACAGTTGGAAGATGCTATATGCGAATTGCACATGAAAACACATCCACATTTCACCATTATGCCTTATTTGTACAAAAAAATCCATCCACCATCCACTGGACCTAAACACTATACAACCAATGTTCAACAAATTAAGCACATCAAATGTTTTTATCACATAAATTAAAAAGAAAATTGAAAAATAAATGAAGCAATCTTGTAGAAACCTAATTGCTGTATCCCGCGGGCCTTTAAATGATGATAAGTTGTCTCGCGACTTCTCTACATGGTTAGTGTATCAGGGAGAGCCGTGGGCGCTCCGAAAATCTTTCCACCGACATCGGGGAAGCACTCTTGGTCGGGAAGTGGCCCCGCCTTGCCGTCGGCTTCGACCTTCATCGGGTATTTTAGAAGGTGCCCTTGCAGTGTCCTCATTTCCTCTGCAGTGTATTTGGCCCAGTTCTCCTCAGCTATCTCATTGACAAGTTTTACGCAGTCCAAACTCTCGGGTTCCTTAAACCGGTTGTCTACCAAGCCAAGATGCTCTGCCCACAGCGACATCCTGTATCCGTATACCTGTAGAAGTTTTTGATACTTTCTGTAAGATACAATCAAAATTGCTAAGAATTAATCGGCCGTAAAATAGAAATATTGTCTTGCCAAGAAATGCAGATATCTCAGTTCAGATGTTATCCTAAATGACCACTTAACTCGATTTTACACAAAAGAGACTATAATGATATTGCTTCTTCTTTTTTTTCACTCAATGCAACAGAATAAACAAGCAAAAGTATGACATGTGTCTTTTAGTCGACTAAGCTACTCGTCAAATAAGTAGTCGCACTTGTAGAGGATTCATTTGTTGAGAAACTATGGAAATTACACATGCATCGAGATATGATAGCAATTTCATGAGGTAGAGAAACAAAGAGGAAAGGGTAACTTCCAACCTGGCCATGTGGATGTCTCTTCTTCTCCGCCCATGTATGATGGCGTTGGTATGCACCCATAGCAATTTCGGTGTCTCTCGACCCAGATAGAGATCTCTGATTGATATTAGCTGATCCCAAAATCACATACTCGTCATCTACAATCATCCCCTTTGCATGAACATAGATCATGAAGCGGCGGAATTTTCGGCACAGGGCCTGAGTGTATTTGAGAAACAACAATGTGTAAATTCTACTGAGCAATGAAAAGTAAAACTATGGGGCATTTTCTTATTCTTTTGATTAGATATTATCGGACTTAGGAAGTTATTGCATCCACATATAAGTTAGGTCAAAGGAGAGATTACCGCGATACTTTTATCTGTAGACTGATTATCAGTCTGATTGTTATCTTCGGGTAGTTCTTCCCTGTTGCCAAGACAGTAGAAATTCAGGTAGTCTTGTGGATGTACATTCTCAAGATTTAATGATCTGATCTCTTGCCCAATGATTTCGTACATCATCTGCATGGTCTGGCTCTGCAAGGATAAAACATCCTAACAGTTCAAGACAAGCATACTGTATAATTGATATCCATGGCAATTTAATTGGAAAATAGAAAAGTTAGAAAAATTCTCCAAAAAAAAAAAATAATGTGCAAAATGCTCCAGTAATTAACTAGGAATTCGAAATGGACAAGGAACTGCAGTGTTAATAGGAAATGAATAGATCTGTTAAAGAAGAAATCATTCCCTCAAGAAAGAAAATCAAAATGAAAACAATTTGCAGATTTCCTAAACACTAATACTTGGTTATGTAATTTTGAAAAGAATAATAATTACCTGCCAGAAAAGAATTTCTTGCACAGAGGCAGCAGTTGGGACTCCTTCAGGCCACATTGGAATGACTACATATACCGCAAATCGTTCTCCGGCTCTAATCTTGCTCGCAACTTTTAAGGCCAATTCCATTGGTATCAGATTATCAGCACCTGTCAATCCCAGCAAAATTCTGTATTTAGAAGCCTCGAAAGGCGCACTACAACCAGAAAATATTTAAAACAAACTAGCTATGACTTATAGTTCGTTGAACATCATAAGCATGGAATCATCAAAACTCAAAATTAATGCCAAAATGGTTATCTGGGAATGTTACGAATGCCAAATACGTACTTTAGACAATGGTATTAAAAAATAGTGCAGAAAGGAGAAGACACAAACCTGCATTCTTGTAGGATGGCCAACCATATGAAGAACCAAGAAAATATTGGTTCTCAATATATATGAAATGCCGAGCTGATCTAATAGCCCTAACGTATGCTGTGTGGATGCTCTTGTCTATTGTTAGATTCTTTTGACAGACAAGGTTCTGCAAACAATACATTGAAAAATAAGCCAGTAAGAGTTGAATGGTAGGTTAGAACAGGCATAGTTTCTCAAAATGGTACCGTACCAAAAGCTACCAATATAAAGCATACATCCTCGTAGAGAATCACAGTTAAAATTAAGATAAAGTTATTGAATGCCCACAAAATAAGCAACATAAAACCAACCTTTCCTGAAGCTTCTTGGCAGTCATTTGGAAATCCTTTTACTGATCCAGAGTCTATAGACCGGAAAACCTAAAGAGACTTAAAAGATTAGATAGTTTTAAGTCGTCATTAAAATCCGAAGTAAACATATCAATATAACATAGAAACTGCATATTTTACAACCTGAACATGCCAGTTTTCAGGATCTTCCTCACTTAAAACACATAGACTTGGATCATCATTCGGAACAGCTTGAGATGGGCTGAGTATCCATGAAATTCGCTCGAGTTTTATTAAGGCATCATCTTTCCAGTGAGAAGCTCTTTTAAAGCGATCGCGCCACTTTGTTGCCTTGCGCCAACGCTGTTCAAAGTTTGTAAGGATATCATATGCCGCAGGGCCTTCAATTTTGCAATGTAGATCATGCCATGGTTGTCTCGGGCCTTTAGTTTCTGCCTACAAATAAGAAGATATGGATGATAGTAAGAAAATGAGATATGGATGATAATAAGAAAATGAAAATTAAGTATAGTTCAATAGGATAACCATCTAATAGCGTTATAAGAAACATGCTGATTTGACTAGACCTCTTTTTTGTTTAATACTTTTTTGACATTGCTCATGCTATTTGATACTGCTAGCAAAATGGCAGTAATTCTAAACACTAGAATATAAGAGCATTTGGGTGCAAAACATCACACAATATATATAGAAGCAAAAGAAAAGAGTATAGAAATAAACTAACAAAAGTTTGTGAAGAACAATTTTCCTGAAGCTAATGAATTTTATGTCTCCAGCTTAACAGCAGTGAAAGTCATTCTACTATAGCACTGCATTATACCTATAAAGGCAAAGATGTATGAGATATTCAAAGGAATATCAAGTAAGAATAGACTCACAGAAAATGAGGAATTGCAGAAATGATTTTGAAACACAGTGTCAACATACTACGTTAAGTCAGCTTATATAGGAAAGGTTTGTAGGTAGGCGCACTAAAGTACAAGGTATTCAAAGTAGTATTCAAGGGAAAATTGTACTCACAGCAAAAGTGGGATTGTGAATATCATTTTGAAATATGGTGTCAAGATCATGGAAAAGCCTATGCTCTGGTGTATCATAACGGCCATCACAAAGATCAAGACCTCCAATGAAAGCTGTAATTTTGCGGTTATTTCTAGAAGCCTGTGTGTCAACCAGTAAACATTTTTGATGGTGTGTAAAGAGAGTCCCTACAACCTGCACGCAAAGCAGAGGAAGTTAATCCACAGTTCGGAAGAAACGACACAAGTTACACATGGAACAGATAGCAAAAAAATGTATCATGATACAATATGATAGAAAACGCCGCAAAAATCTGGGTCTTAAACGAAGGTGAAAATAAGGTCATAATTGTTCTGCTGTAAAATTAAAAAATTCAAAGTTCATTCCTCTATAATGTGTAATATAAGATAAACTATAGAGCACATTGACGGGATAAAGTAAAATTGATACTCATAGCGATTGATGTTGGAACCTGCCTGCTGCTTAAAAATGCTAAGCTTGCTGCTGGCATAACGAGGTGACAGCACACAAATTACAGAAGAATGCTTGAAGAACTTTCTAGTTTCTTCGTCGTGAGTCTGCATCACTCCCCCCTGCAGAATTACCCAAGTACAGTCTCAGACACATCAATAAATTGCAAGTTGAAGCATAAGCAAAAGAAGGAAAATGACTAGGACATGTTTATAAAGTTGCATGATGTGCTTGACCAAAAGTTCAGTTTAATTCAATTTCTTGTCAGTAACCAGATAGAAAAAGAACCTTTCAGATAAATAGAACTGCTGATAGTTCCACATATATTATATACTATATATGTCACAGAATTTACAGTGGACTCTGAAAAAAGCTGAATTAGAGCTGGACATGGCGCAAAGTATACAGCAAAAGAAGAAGTAGAAATCAGATTTTCTAAAATAGGAAGAACGCCGAAACAACAATAAGAATCTTAAGCAGCAGCCCTGATAAAGAGAAATACTGAATTATACTTGAGGGAGTACTACAATTGAGAATTAACATGTACCGCCTCGAAGCTTGTATGGCTATCTGAGCATCCTCAAAATTACACAATTAGTATCACCTCGTCGCAAGAATTAATGTCCTGAGCCCCGTACTACAACAGAAATTTTTGCAGTCCTAAGAAATAGAAATCGAATCCTACAATGCCAAAAAGTCATTTTCTGTAAACTTCGACCCCGTAGCACAAGGATGTATGCATGACCAAGCCATAAACTTGACTACTAGGACAAACAACAAACACTTGATGCACATGCATAAGTCGCTGCCGTTCATATCAAACAACAAACAGATTATCACTGAAAAATTCATCATTTTGGCCATAAAAATTTCACCACAAACACAATCGCAATCAAAATCACAATTCCAACTACAATTGGGGGAAAGGAGTCGTGATCGGCCTCACCGTCTTGATGAGAAGCTTGTCGTGCGACGTCTTGTCGTCCCACACGAGCAGGCACACCCGCACCCCCTCCTGCGACTTGTACTTGAGGAGCTCTCCGAGCGTGAGCTCTTCGAGCGTGAGCTCCCCGGCGCTCGGGAACTGCCGCGTCGACTCCCTCACGAGCCTCACCTTGTGGTACACCGACCACCCCACGATGTAGATCAAGTGGTGCGCCTCAAGGATCGCGTGGCATATGTCCTCCCAGCACGAGCCGTGGCGGAAGGAGCTCCCTCCCTCGAGCTCGATGGGGGGGAGCTGCCCCTCCGGGACGTGCGCGTCCTGGTACAGCGTCACGGCCCCGCCGCGGCGCAGGGGGAAGTACGCGTCCGGGACCCCGCCGCCCCTAGGATCCCCAGCGATCCCGGGGAGATTGTTAGGGTTCCGGTCGAGGGGGACGAAGCGGAGGGCGAGGTGGAGCGCGGTGTCGGGCTTGTAGAGCTTACCCGAGGTGCCGATCACGGGGAACCACCCGCGCACCTCGTCGCCGGGGTTGGCGTCGGCGAGGAGGCGGTGCGCTGGGACGGAGGCGGTCCCGATGAGCTGCGCGCCGAACAAGTCGTCGTCCTTGACGTGGAACTCCACGGCGGCGGCGCGGTGGGCGAGGGGGAGCACGAAGTGCTCTTCCCACTTGGGGTCCTGGGAGTTAGGAATTACGCGGGTGCGCGCCACCACGGCGTCGGCGACGGAGACGGTGACGTAGGGGTCGCTGGTGATGATCTTCCGCTTCATGTGGTGGTGGCCGTGCTCGGGGTTGGAGGCGGAGCGGATCGGGGGTCGGCACGCGGCGAAGCAGCGGCGGAGGCGCTCCGAGAACAGGTCCATGTTGGGGAGGCGCCGCGCCTCGATGATCCAGATGTCGAGGTCGCCGTGGAGGAGCACGGGCTTCTCCGACGAGTCCTCCGCCGCGTCCGAGGACTCCATCATCGTCGTCGTCGTCGTCGTCGGCGGCGGCGGCGGCGGCGGCGGCGGCGGCGGCACCGGAGAAGGAGGAGGCGGCGGAGGAAGAGTGGCAGTGTTGGTGGGTGGAGCACTGGAGCTTCTTTAATGCCGTCACATAATAATATAACGATCGCACAGATCGCGGAGATCACAATTAAATTAAATTAAATTAAATTAAATTAAAAATATTATTTAATTCAAGGTTTAATTATTAGCAATTTAAAATTGGAGGCAGATAAGAGAGCTGGAGCGAGGGTGGAGAACAAAAAATACCTGCACCGCGTGTGCTTATCCATCCATCCATCCATACACTACATCTTAAATAAAACGAAAAATATAAAAAACAACAACACAAAATTAAAATTAAAAAAATTAAAATCATAGTGGATCACCAGATGTGTACTATTTTTATAAATAAATAGCATTTCTCTGATGCCTTAGGATTAAATTTTAATTAGATGTGGCTCATGATGCGTACGGATACACCTGGTGCGGGCAAAAATTTCTGCGGGGTTAGGTGGTAGATAAGGTAGAGTCAGGGCCGGGATTCTGCCACGTCAGCGAGCGTAACGGTCAATAATAAAAAAAAAATGACAAAAAAAATATATATATTAATTTTATATGTGTATGTTAGCGCGGGATTCAAAGGACACGTGGAGGGATGGTGATGGAAGCAAGCATGGTGTGGCGCGCGGGGAGGAGTTTGGATAGCGTGGGCGTGGGGCCCGCAGCGTCGAAGGCGCGGCGATTTCGAGTTCGGTTGGGTTCGGTTCGGGTTTCGTTTGCGTGCGGTGATGTGTTGTAAAAAAACACAGCGCATCGCGTGAACCGTCGGCCAAGCAAGCCATGCGCGGTCTCTCGATCAGGAAAAAACAGTCTACCCTACAAGTAGAAATGTAGACAATACTAAGTCACAACTTTCTAGAATCTGAAAGAAAACACTCGTGCTCTTGTAGGGTAGACTGTTTTTTGAATTGGAGTGAAATTTAGGTAAAATTTACTTTTTTATCACTATTTATTTTTAGAGATAATTGTCCGTGTACTCCTGAAATCTGAAAAAATATCTGATTTATTACTCTTATTTTTTTCTTTCCAATATATCCTTCATACGTTCCACCGTTATTAAAAATACCCATACCGTTTTTCTTTGTTAAGTTAACTAGGGTTAAACTAGAGTTAAATAATAATCGGAGTTGAAAACTATCAGATATACCTATTTTGTTCCTATCTATCAAAACTATTAAAAATTTTAAGGATACATAAGAAAAGTTGGTTATGATAGAAGGGTATATTTGAAAGGGCAAAATAGTAATTTCATACAGATAACGGCAGCTCCAAACTTCAGGGGTATTTTAGAAAGAAATTGGAACGTAAGAAAGATAGTTTTAATATTAGCTTTCTAAGAGGGGTAAATCTAAAAACAGAAAAATTTTTAGGGGTATATAAAAAATTGCCCCTTATTTTTATATAGTTATTATAAAAGTAAAGTTATTTTTATGGTAGAAAGTGAATGAATTAAAAATTATAATTTATACTTAATAAATAATAAATTATAATATTATAAATAAAAAAATATAATTATATTTTTTTATAATTATAAAATATAATCGAAAATAACTAAAGTAATTTTTTAAATATATAAATTATAATAATACAACAATAAAACTATAGAGTAAAAAAAAATATTAATACTCTACTAATTAATTTTCATCATATTGAAAGAAATACTAAGATTTAAATAATCAATTTTTATTATACTTTTAATATGTAAACTAAATAAAAAATAATAATTAGTATCACAATTAAATATATTTGGTATTACCATCTTTTTCTTCTTTTACTGTAATTTACTTCGATCCGTTATTTTGGATAAGTTTGTATCTTTATTACGGTGAACCAAACCAGAGAAATAACTATTTATGATCGAAAATTATTTCACCATTCTTCACTCTCACCTAAAGAAATAAGATATATATTATTATATTCTCAACCATTCAAATTGTGTTTCTAAAATTCACCAATTTCATCACTATTTATTTTTAAAAAATTATTATATTTTTTTTTAGAAAAACACATTTTAATTATCTTGAAATATATATGATGTGGTGTAACAGCTGCATAGAAGACCGTCTCATGTGAAAGAGCACGACTATTATTTACACAGTATAAATTTTATATCCTATGCCGTGAGAAATTATAGTATTTTCACTCGTATTATCATTATTTATTAATATTAAAAATTTAAAAGTACTTTTGTGAATCTTACGATGAATAAGATATGAGATTTGAGTGCTCTCCATATATTTCATTTGGAGTGTACAATATACATTCTGTTTATTCTAGAATAAAAAAAATTTTACTCGTTATTTTGAAGTGATGAATAAAATTCACTTTATTATAAAATGAATAAAGTATAAGATATATATTTCGTTTGAAATGTAAAACGAGTATTTTTCATGAGATTTATATATACAAGTAGTACAAATAGCATTTTTTATTTTAAAATAATTCCTCATTATATATATTTTTTTAATAAACTTGAATTTTTCTTCTAGAGTTTTTTCGTTATTATATGAATTTATTTTAAATATACATCATTAAATAGAACTTTAGTGTATCGTGCTGTGGTGAGCGACAAGTATTGTTTTACTATTCTATTTAACAACAGATTCTTGTGAGAAAATTATAGTAAAATTATAAAATAATTAAATATAATTTTTGAATCATAAGGTATTGATTATTCTTAACGCAGTTCTTTAACAATTTGATGATTAGTATCTGAAATTTTAACTTCGAAGTCTAATTACTTATGAAGCCGCTAGTTTGCTACATTTCTCTCAAATAAAAAAAAATTTAAAAAAAAAAAGAAAAAAAAACTTATAAAATAAATAATAAAAAGATTTGAATAAAAAATTAAAATGTTAAAAGATCAACTAGCTAGTAGTTTCAAAGCAGGTCATAGTTTTAGTAAGTTCCATATACTTTTACTTTTTTTTTTTATTAAACTCTCTCAACTTTTATTATTTTTTTTATGAACTTTTTTCCCAATTTATGGATAATTTTATTAAATTTACCATTTTAAATTTTACAGCGAATAAAACTAAATTAGTTTATTACTTACTGTTAAAAAAAGCAATAAATTTTAACAAAACTTTTGACTAATTAATTGTAAAATTATGTAGAAACAACTTATAGTCAAAAGGTTGAGAGATCATATGCTCAATATTAGAAGCCAAATCACCCTTTTAATAAAGAGCATGTATGAGATCAAACTCTTAGGCCTCTTAATAAAGAGTATGCATTATTTAGTGATAGCGATCTAATTGATATATTACTTTCCTCTTTAGGCACACTAAAAATCTAGAGTTAAATCATTCCTTTAGGTATCGTTTGGTTTGGGTACAAATGGGGGATATCCCCTATTTGTACCTAAACAACATAAGGATGGGGGGGGGGGAAATATCCCATTCCCCCCCACCCCCCGAACTAAACAAATCTACTCCCTCTCTCTATCCGTGATCACTGTCCCTGCACTCCCCCCGAGGCGCCTTCTTCTCCCCTTCATCTCCTTCATCTGCACGAAACTCTCTTCCCCTTCTTCGGTTCCCCTTCATCTCTGCTACTCCCCTTCATCTCCTCCAACCGAACGACCCTCTCCCGTAGTCGTCGGCCTCTGGTGCCGCCGCTGCTGGTCCACCCCGGTGTTTCGTGGAACCGCGGCCATCGATCTTGTGTCTGGTCAGTGTTGCTCCTTGTGGGTTTTTTTTTTTTCGTGGTTGCCCGATCTGTGTATTTTTCGTGCTTAGCAAAGAGTTGATCTCTGCTCCTAGTACCGAGGGTGCCCCGAGCTTCATCTCTGCTCCCCGCTCTCCCTCGTCGTCGCCGGACTGTGGATGATCTGCTCCTTGTGGGTTTTTTTTCCGTGGTTGCCCGATCTGTGTAATTTGTGTGCCTTGGCTGCTGTTGATCTCTGCTCCCTGTACCGAGGGTGCCCCGACCTTCATCTCTGTTCCCCGCTCCCCCTCGTCGTCGCCGGACTTTGGACGATCTGCTTCTTGTGGGTTTTTTCTCCCGTGGTTGCCCGATCTATGTATTGTGTGCCTTGGCTGCTGTTGATCTCTGCTCCCTGTACCGAGGGTGCCCCGAGCTTCATCTTTGCTCCCCGCTCCCCCTCGTCATCGCTTAATAAAGAGTATTCCTTGTTTTAAACTCTTTGAACTCTTAATCTTTAACTTAGGATATTTACTTTTCACTATGGATACGCTAAAAAATCAGAAACTAAATCATCCTAAAAATAAAGAGCAAGTGTGGGATCAAACTCTTGAACCTCTTAATCTGTAACTCAGGATATTTACCAAGTACGCTATCTAATAACAGTAATCTAATTGATATATCAATTTTTGATCAATTGATATATTAATTTTGGATCTCTCTAAAAATCAAGAGCTAAATGTCAGGAGCTTAGAAAATTTTAGTCTAAGTTATTGGCCTAATTTTGCTAGTTGAAATAGGCTGTCAAAGAGGCTCAATTCTTGCACCTTCTTGTGGGAGATGAAGAGACTTATAACTGTTACCATCAATGTCTTCAAAACTTTTAATGAATGTCAAGAGTCATAAATAACGCTAGTGGGTTTTTATTGTAGACATTAGTAAGTGAGTACTTGTAACTTATAAATAGTGAGATTGGCTAAGACCAATAGTAGGGAGAGTGTGTGCATTTTGTAATTTTTGCTTCTAATTAGTAAGTATTTAGTTTTTGCAAAATTACTATCTTTTTTTTTTTTTTTTTTTTTTTTTTTTTTTTTTTTTTTTGCACTTAGTTTTTGAGGGCGCAGAGGTCCGGACTAGTAAAATCGAGATAAGCTGGCTCATCTTTAAAGAGAAAGGCAGGTGTTGCACAGACTTTTACGAATCAAAAGTTTAAGTCCGTGACAGTTAAATCACCTTTTTAATAAAGAGCATCAGTGGGATCAAACTCTTAGGTATCGTTTGGTAACGGAATAACCAGAACTAGCTAGTCTGGGGATAGGTATAAAGTACGGAATAAGAGCGAAAAAGCGTTTGGTTCGGTTCCAGGGATAAAAGATTTTGTGTTTGGTATGAGAATGAGGAATAAGAAGAATAAAGAGGTTGTGATGATGAGAGTGTATTGGGAAGGAAAAGAGAGAGAGAGAAGAGAGAGGGATTTGTGATGATGAGAATGTATTGGTAAGGAAAAAAGAGAAATGAGAGAGAGGAATTTGTGATGATGAGAGTGTATTGGAAAGAGAGAAAGGAGGGGAGGAGGGATAGTTTAATAAAAAAAAAAATTATAAAATAATAGATAAGAACTGTTGTTCCAGCTTATTCTACTTGTACTAGAATTACTGTACCGAATAATTCTTGGTGCGTTTGGTAGAATAAGGAGGATAAACCTCTTATTCCCGGTTCTAGCCCCGAAACAAACGGTGCCTTAGGCTTTGTTTGGTTTGGGTACAAAGGGGGATATCCCCCCCTTTGTACCCAAACACTATTGAACAAAGGGGGAACTATTAGGTACAGTAGTTCCAGTACAAACAGAATAAGCTGGAATAACAGTTCTTACCCATTATTTTATAAATTTATTTTTTACCAAATTACCCATCTTCCCCTCCTTTCTTTTTTTTTCAATACACTCTCATCATCACAAATCCCTCTCTCTCCCCGCTCTCTCTCTTCTTCCCAATACACTCATCATCACAAATTTCTCTCTCCTCTCTCTTTTTTTCTTCTTCCCAATACACTCTCATCATCACAAATCCCTCTCTCTCCTCTCTCTTTTTAATTTAATTGGATATTAAATTAAATATTATTTTCAAAATTTTAGAAATTTTATTTTGATTTTGATTTTATCATAATTTTTGTAAGACTTTAAATTTTGAAATTTTATATTCGAAATTTTAACTTTAATTTAAACAAATAAAATGTTAAATTAAATATTATTTTCATAAAATATAATTTGAAATTTAATTTTGATTTTGATTATAATTTTGATTTTGATTTTGATTTTAATTTTATCTTAATTTTTGTAAGGCTTTAATCCATTAATTAAAACGAAGAAAGTAAAAGTTATTATTTGAAAATTAAAAAATTTTATGTTTAAAATTTATAATTTAAAATAATATTATATAATTTTAAATTTTAAAATTTAAATGTTGAAATTTTATATTTAAAATTTTAAATTTAATTTGAGAAAAAAAATATTAAATTAAATATTATTTTTAAAAAATATAATTTGATTATGATTTTGATTTTATCTTAATTTTTTTAAAGCTTTAATTCATTAATTAAAACGAACTAATTAGATTTTAACAACTTTTATCACATATTAAATCTTGAGGGTAAAAAAGTAATTTACACAACTTAACCTCTTTATTCCTCTTATTCCTCATTATCATACCAAATACAAAATCTCTTATCACTAGAACCATCCCAAACACTTTTTTACCCTTGTTCCGTACTTTATACTTATACCGGATACTACTAATTCTCACTAATCCCCGAACCAAACGATACCTTAGACCTCGTAATCTGCAACTCAGGATATTTATCAACTATGCTATCTAATGGCAGTGATCTAATTGATACACCACTTTTCGCTCTGTGACTCTGTGTACGCTAAGGGGGCGTTTGGATGTGGTATAAAGGGGGATATCCCCCCTTTATACCCAAACGCTATTGGGATATCCCCGTTTGGGGATATCCTTCCAAACGGGGATATCCCCCATTATGAGGTTGGGATATCCCCACCCTATCCCAACCCCTGGTATAAACCCCCTCCTCTCTCTCCTCCCACTCTCTCTCTCTCCCCGCCCCTTCCCAAGGCATGCCTTGGGAAGGGGGTTTCCCTTTTTTTTTTTTTTCTTTTTTTTTCGTTTTTTTTCGTTTTTTATTTTTTTATGCTTCAGATTTTTTTTTTTAATTAAAATTTTTAAATTTTAAAAAATATTTATATTTTAAATTTTAAATTTTTTAAATTTTAATTATTTTTAATTTAATATTTTAAAAAATCCATTCCCAAGGCTCAGTCAGAGCCTTGGGAAGGGTATTTGTTTTTTTTTTTATTTTTTTTTAAATTTGTTTTTTTCCTTTCTTTTATATTTCTTTTGAATTTTTTTTTAATTAAAATATTTAAATTTTGAAAAATATTTAAATTATAAATTTTTAATTTTATAAAATTTAATTTTTTTAAAAAAAATTAAATTATAAATATATTTAAATTAAATTTTTTAAAAAATATTTAAATTATTAAAATTATAAATATATTTATATTTTATTAAATTATATATATTTATAAATTTATAATTTTAAAAAATAATATTAATTTTAAAATTGTAAAATTTATATAATTTTTTTATAATTTTTTTAAAATTTATAATTTTTTAAAAAATAATATTAATTTTAATATTAATTATATAATTTTCTCCTTTTTTTTCATTTTTTTTCTTTTATGTTTCAGGGTTATTTTTGTTTTATTTTATTTTTTAAAATTAAAATTTTTAAATTATAAAAAATATTTTAATTTAAAATTTAAAATTTTATAAATTTTAATTTTTTTTTAATTTTATATTTTAATAAATCTAAAAATTTTATTTTATTTTTAAAAATTATTAATTTTAAAATTTATACAATATTTTTATAAATTTTTTAAAATTTATATAAATTTATAAATTAAAATTTTTACTCCTACTTAATATTTTAAAATTAACATTCTTTTTTAATCCCACTTAAAATTTTTATAAAAGTAAAGGTCACATCATCATTAAACATAAAAGTCAACTTTATACTCACTTATTCTTCATCCCCAATCCAAACACTACTTTTCTTACACCAGGTTTAAGCCTCATTCCCAACCAAACACAATTTAGGTTTAAACCAGGTTTATCCCTTACTTTATACCTATACCTGGTATAACTCATTCCGGTATAAGCCACATCCAAACGATACCTAAAGATCATGAGCTAAATCATCCTTTTAATAAAGAGCATGCAAGGATCAAACTCTTGAACCTCTTAATCCCCAACTCAGGATATTTACCGATTGCGCTATCGAGCGACAGTGATCTAATTAATATATATATCTTTTCACTTAGGAGGCAAATCACCCTTTAAATAAAGAGAATGCGCAGGATCAAACTCTTGAACCTTTTAACCCATTTACCAACTGTGCTATCTAATGATAGTGATCTAATTGATATATCACTTTTCGCTTTGGGTACGCTAAAAAAAAAAGAAAAAAAAAAGCTAAATCATTTTTTTTAGTAAAAAGCATGCACAGGATGAAACTAATGAACCTTTTAATCTGCAACTCATGATATTTACCAACTGCACAATCCAATGACATCACTCTAGATATGTAAAGAGTCATGAGCTAAATCACTCTTTTAATAAAGAGTATGCATTGGGATCAAACGTTCTTGAACCTCAACTTAGAATATTCACCAATTGTGCTATCTAATGATGATGATGTAATTGATATATCACTTTTCGTTGTGAGTACCCTAAAAATCAAAAGCTAAATCATCCTTTTAATAAATAAAGAGCATGCATGCATGGTACCAAACTCTTGGACCTCTTAATCCGTAGCTGGGGATATTCACCAATTACGTACGCTGTCCATTACAAGTGATCTAATTGATATTTCACTTTCCGCTCTGATACACTATCCTGCATAATCAATGCAAAGACAAAATCAACAGCATCTATAATTGACGTGCGGATCTAATTATAAAGTGTAACTCAGCTAAACAAAAAAGTATCACTTTATTTCATTTGTTGTTCGACCCTCCTTTTTTTTCTTTTTTTTTTTTCTTTTTTTTTTAAGTTGATACGAACTCTTTCACTCCGTTAGTTTTGGGTACAAAGAAAGATATTCTCACTTTGTACCCAAACACAAATGGAATGGGAGGAATAGATAGGTATATATCTATTTCCCTCTTATCAGGTTGTCCCGATTTTTATCGGAACAACCCGGTAATAGAGGAGTATTTCGGTTCCCCACCTTCTCCCGAATAAGTTCAAACAAGGGCCCCTCTATGCTCCTTCCCAAGGCAGAGTGCCTTGGGAAGGGGCACTCTGCCTTTTCTTTTCTTTTTTTTTTTTTCTTTTTTTTTTCTTTTTTTTTTTTTAATGCTTCTTTTGAATTTTTATTTTTTTATTCTTTTTAAATTAGAATTTTTAAATTTTAAAACATATTTACATTTTTAATTTTATAAATTTTAATTTTTTTAATTTTATATTTTAATAAATCTAAAAATTTTATTTTATTTTATTTTTTAAAAAAATAAAATTTTAAAATTTTAAAATTTATACAATTTTTTTATAATTTTTTTAAAATTTATATAAATTTAAAAATTAAAATTTTTACTCCCACTTAAAATTTAAAAATTAATTTTTTTTTTTGCTCCCACTTAAAATTTTTATAAAAATTAAAATTAATAAATATTAAAATTTGAAAAAAAATTTGAAATTTTAATTTTGAAAAAAAAAACTAAAAAGGAAATGATATTTTAGTCCTTTAACACAAAAGTTAATTCTCTATTCCTCTTATTCTTTAATTATTTCCAAACACTAATTTTTTTATACCTGGTACTAATCTAAAATCCAACCAAACGCAATTTTACATTAGTTTCAGCTTGTTCCAAAATTTATACTTATCTCTGATACAACTAATTCTCTTTTATATCTCAACCAAGAGAAGCCTTTATGGTCATGAACTTTTTGAAACTCTCTCCCAACTTTTTAGCCTAACTTTTTTGGATCACTTATAGAAGTTAATTAATAGGTCGGTATGGTTTGGAAATAAAAAGCCATCAAAGAATTATCCCTCTTTATTTCCAAACATAAAAAACAAATAGGAAGAATTGTTCTCGCCCTCTCTTAACGAGTTATTCTGGAATAGACCGTTAAGAAGGGACATAACAATTTCCCCCATAGGTGGGAATAAAGTTATTTCCACCCTGGAACAAACTTGTTTCCATTCTTTTTTTTTTTTATATTTTTTTTAAATTTAAATTTAAATTTTTAAAATTTTAAAATTTATAAAATTTTGAATTTAATTTTTTTTATTTTATAAATTTTAAAATTTTTAACTTTAATTTTTTATAAATCTAAAAATTTAAAAAATTTTAAAATTTTAAAATTTATACAAATATTTTATATACAAATTTTTAAATTTTTTATAAAATTTTTTTAATTTATACAAATTTAAAAATTAAAATTTTTACATCATCTTTTACACATTTTTCGAGACAATTTAAATTTAAATTTTTAAATTTAGAGACATTTTAAATTTTATAACTTTTTAAATTCTTAACTTTAATTTTTAATAAATTTATAAAATTTTAAAATTTTAAAATTTATACAAATTTTAAAATTTTTAACTTTAATTTTTAATAAATTAAAAAAATTAAACAGTATTATTTAAATGCTAAAATGTAAACTTTAATTTATACAAATATTAATTAATTAGATAAAATATTATTATTTTAAAATATTAATTAGATAAATATGAAAAGTTAAATTTTATAGAAATATATCTACTATTCGATATGTTTTCAAGAATCTATATGCAATTAACTCTAAAAAGTATTACTTCATATTATTTTACTTAACATTTTGAAATAATTGGAGCTTTTTAATATTGAATTAGAATAGAAAATTTTAAATTCAAATTCGAGCTAATGCACATGTGTATTTATGTCTATTGAATTAATCTTTGAAATTTATAATTTAAAAAAATATTGAATGCAAATTAGTAAAAAGTATACGTTTTCCATTAGTTTAAACTCTTGGATTGTTTCAAGCTTGCTTTTAAGTTAGAAAGAAAATTCTAATAAGTAAAAATTTCCTTGTATATAGAATTGCTTTTGGAGTAGAGCTGAGTTTTATATAAGAGCTTCTTTCTGCTTTTGAGTAGATAGAATATTCTAGAAGTTTCTAGAAGTTTCTAGAAGTAGGACCAATTAATTAATTAAAGTGCTGAGATTATTATAATAAACTCTGACCATATATGGCTGCCGAAATAGAGTAGAATCAGACCTGGAAAAGAGCATCTACAGGAATCGAATTAGGACCCACTAAATTGCACTTCCTTTCAATTGTAAAATAATTATTTTTAAAAATAAAAAAATGGATATGGTTGTGTTTAAGCATGATTTTTTAAAAAAAATAAATAAATGGATATGGTTGTGTTTAAGCATGATTTTTTTTTTTTTAATAAATATTGTCCGGCCTAGCCCAGTCCGAATCGAAAATCCGGGCCCAACCCAAAATAGGCCGCTTTGTGTTGTGTCAAATGTTTAGATTTTTTTTTAGTTTTTTTTTTACACTGCATGTAAAAAGCAATCAATTATATTCTCTATGAAGAGACTCTCCATATACAATTAGAGCGTGTTTGGTTTGAGCATTTTTAATTCAGGATTAATTTAGAATTAAAATAAATGAATTTATTTGTAAGTGTTTAGTACGTACGAATTTTATTTTTATTCTGATTTCCGAGTGAATGAGAATTTTTTAATCACCTCTTTTTATAAAGTTGAATCCGACGAAAAAATATGCTTTATAAAAATATCTCTATTATATTATATATTATATATTTTATTTTAATTTTTGAACCTTGATTTTTTAATTTAAATTTAAATTTAGAAATTAAATTTTTAATTCTAGATTTTTATTTAGAAATTAAATGAAAATAAAAATGTGATCTATACATTTAAATTTGAATATAATTATAAGTTTGAATTTGAATTAAATAAAAAATATAGTTTTATATTTTGAATTGCCCACTCAATTTTAAATTATAAATTTTTTAAAAATTTATATTTAAAATTTTGGCGTATTATTTTAATATTTTGATGTAAATTTTTAATATTTAATTTTTAGTTTGAATTTAAATTATAATTATAATTTTATGTTTTGAAATGCAAAAAAAAATTAAATTACTTTTATATTTTGTATTTTTATTTTAATTATTTTTTGTTAATTAAATTTTTTTAATTAATGAAAGTAAAAATTAATCATTCTGATTTCAATTGTTATTCTGAAACATATTATAAGGTTTTATCGTCTGTGTTTTATTCATCATATTTATTATAATCCTCATTTTAATTTTGTTTTCTATTTCGAACTAAAGTAGTCTTTATTTTTGTTTCTAATCTGCTGTAGGGTATGAGTATGGTTAAGATGATAGTGATTGTTAGAGTAGGTTGAATTGTTTTATATATGATCGAATTCACAAGTAACATTATTTTTTCGAGTCATCAACTGTTTCTAGCGCAAGTGATAAAAAATTTGATGGTTGATATTCGAGATCCGAGTTCGAAGCTAAGGGTTTAGTGGTTGATATCCGATATCCGAATTCAAAGCTTAGTTGCTTTACATTTTCAGCTAAGCTTATTTTAAAAATAAACAAAACGGATAATATACTACCTTTCTCTTTCAACAAAAAAAAAAAAAAAAAAAAAAAAAAAAAAAAAAAAAAAAAAAAATTATATTTTTGAATCCCGGTGTATCTAAACGTAAAGCTATACTGTTGTTAAAGCTATATTCAAATTGAATATAATTTCAACTGCAACTGTTGGTGAGAGATAGAATCACCTACTAATTAATAATTATAATAAATAAATAAATAAATAATATATATTAATTTATATATAGATAAATAAAAGTACTTGTAAATAAATAAATAATAATAAAAGGTTTTAAGAGATACAAGCTTTGTGTGAAAAAAATTAAAATATTTTAAAAATTAGTTTTATTTAAAGTATAAAAAAATAATTTTATTTTTAAATTTATAAATATAAATTTTAACTTCAGCCTAGCGAATTAAAAAAACAAATAACTATAGCAATTGCTACTGTATAGAAATAAACAGACACGATAAAATTACGACTGTAATTAAGTATTTTTAACTATATTATTTTTATAATTATATCCAACAAAACGACTACTAAATTAAGTCGGGTATAATCCATTAATTGGTTAAATGGCAAGATGTTTTTGGAGTCATCTCATTTAAGAGCAAAAATAGCTTTCAATTGACTCTTCCCTCAACCACTATATATATATATATATATATATATATATATATATATATATATATATATATTAAATAACTACGATTTAGTTATTAATTAATTACAACGCTTTGGTTCATGCATTACTTGAGTGACAAATGGCCGGGCTCCTGGAGTTAGAGAATCCAAATCCTCAACGCAATGTATATGTAGAGGTTATTAAATATAGTAATGTTACATTTTAGTAATTGTTATTAGCACTTTTGAGTCGAAAATTATAATAAATTAAAATTTAAATCTAACACAGATATCATGCGCCCAAAAATTTGAGAATCAAAAATACAATTTAGCCTAATATCAAAGCCAATTTCTGAGGCCCAAATTTCAATCTCCATCTCTTTAATTCCTCGCCTCTACCTCCAAATTACTAAACTTCAGTGCACAAATTAATAAAACCATATCTTCGTAGCTAATTAATTAACCATTTACACACTTGATCAAAACCTTTAGGTACGTACATTTCCCATCATAGTAGTGATAAGTATACAAACATATATACATAACACCTTGTATATAGAGATAAACTGAAATACTATCGGTAAAAAAGACGGACTCTATTATTGTCGATTTATTTTCGATGATGGCCGAAGTTTCCGAATTGACGGTTGATATCGTTGAATATGATTTAGACTACTTAAACCATGCATATAAATATTAAATTTTATATTTTTTAATATTTTTTTTTTATTCATCAAGTAGACACAAAAATTACTACAAAAAAAATTTAATATAAGTATCTTTTTAGGCGACGCTTGGGATAAGCGTCTACAAATATAATATTGAAAATGCCGACGCTTCAAAAAGCATCGTCATATATCATATGAATTCTTTATTATATTAAATTAATTAATTTAATAATAAATTTTATTATTATTTTTAATTTTTCGACGCTGTAAAACATCAGGATTTTAAAAAATTCTGATGCTTTAAAGTGTCACCATATATTTTACCAATACTTGGCATAAGCGTCGGTATATACGTGACGATTCTTTATTTACCAACGCTTTAACCGACACTTTCAAACGCGACGCTAGACTATATATATTGAAACGCTTTTAAACATCATTAAGTATACAAATAAGCTTTCTTAAATATTAACTATGTTGTAGTGAATGGACGATTGAAAAATAAATATTTTTTCAAAAAGCGATGACAAAAATATTATAATCAAGATTGAGAGTATAGATCTTATTTAAAATAATTTAAAAAACTTTTTAATCAAAATTATAAATTTTGTAATTTCTTGATCATTAAGTTAATAATATTAAAAAAAAATAAAATTTAATTTTTAAATATTTTTAGTGATTTAGACGATGTTCAGCGATATCAATATATAATAGATTTGGTGGCTCAAAATAAATTAAACGTTTAGATAGTATTCAAATCCAACTCCTTTGGGGTGTACACATAGCATAATTTCCATTATTTATATATACTATGATCTAACCTAAGAAAAAGAGAAAAAAAGGAAAACACCCGTGCACTATTATTTATCCACGTTGAGAGGAACAGGTCTTGAAGCCATGGCCCTCCTCTTCCACAAGTTCACCTCCTTCCTTCCCTGCATCACCACCCCACCATTTTCTACATCCAGCATCATCTCCCTCTCAACCTTCCCCCAATCAAACTCCCTCAGCGCCGCCGCAGATCCCTCGCGCCCGCTCGCGAACCGCCTCATCTCCCCCACCCCCACCGTCGGCGCCTTCGCCGCCCTTTCCGTATTCTCTGTAAAGATTCGATCGTTTTCCCGTCGATCAGCATGCAGCGTCGACGTAGTACTCGACGTCCTGCATGGCAGCGGCAGCGGCAGCGGCGGTTGCTGCTGCTTCTTCTTCTTCTTCTTGCACTTTATCTGCCCGGTGCACGACACCTTCGGCGACGTCGGCTCCTCCTCGGCGCCGGAGGAGCTCTTACCTTTGCAAACCCGGGCCTCCGCGGGGATCAGCGATACGACGAAGCCCTTGTTGGTGCAAGTGTTCTCAGCTCCCCTAGGGCTATATGGAGGGTGTGGGGGGATGTAGACTAAGGAGGAGGGCTTTGAGAGGAAGTGGAAGATGTTTACAGTGCCTTTTGGCTTTGTACTTGGTTTCTCCATGTTAAGAAGAAGCAATTAGTATAGATAAGGAGCTCTCCTCTTTATATTTCTCATTTAGTAATTAAGATTTTATTTATAAGAGGAGGTGTTGGAGATATAGGGAGGAGGGGGTGAGGAATTGGTTTAGTCAAAAGGAAAGGAGGGATAAGGAAAATATATTTTTTTGGGTGGACATGGTCCACAATGGACCATTTATATATTATTATTTGTTTTCAAATTTAAAATATATTGCTCTAAAGTCTATTATTGCATATTTTTTTAAGTTTGTAGAGATATATAAGCATTTTTCCAAAATTTATAAGAATAGATATTTTTTTTTTTAACAAAAAAACATATATAATTTGCAAAATGTGTTAATGATTATCTTAAAATTGAAAAATTGTTGAGCTGATTTAAGTAGCAAAATTTTGTAGATATTTACTGGTTATTGTTAATAAGAGTGCATTATGAGCTTATTAACAATAACAAAGAGTGCTATTTTCTATATGTTAAAATAAAGATAGAAAATTGAAGTCATACAGAATTAAGATGTTATATATATATATATATATATATATATATATATATATATATATATATATATATAGTAGAGCTTAATGCTTTTAAAAGCATAAGTAAAAATATACAGTAGAACTTAATACTTTTAAAAGCATAAGTAAAAATATATTTGCGAATTTTTTATCATTGGATTTGTATTTTTGTAAAGTCAACTAAAGAGAGAGAAAGAAAAAATAAATAGCACAAATTTCAATACAAATCTAATAGTAAAAAATTTACCAGCATATTTTTGTTTGTACTTTTAAAAACATATAAGCTCTACTATATATATATATATATATATATATATATATATATATATATATTATAAAATCACGCGTCATAATTATTATTTTAAATTTAATTTTCTAAGCATTTTAAAATATAAAAATAATAATTAGAACAACCTACTACGTTCTATTAATTCTCAAAACTTAAAGACAACGTGGTATATTTTTTTTATTTTTTACCTACTGTCTCTCTTTTTCTTTTTTTTTTTTTTTTTCCATCTCACGTCATTTTTTTCGGTGGCCCTTCACCTATCATCCGCAAAAGCTTAAATCTAATAAAATTATATATAAATTTTTTTTATACTACCATGAATAATAAAAAATTAAAAAAAATTACTTTGACAATTCCTATAATACGTGCACCAGTAATATAAGAACCGTACATATAGAGCAAATTAAAGGCCATGGTTCACAAAATAATAACACGCATCTCAATCAAAAACGCCAGCTAAAGGCACGAAAAGTGCTTTTGCTAATGGAGTTTGGTTTGGGTCATTAATTAATTTTGCTATGTGGACCGCCTCAACTTATTACTGCTGGAGTTTTTAGTTCGCCAACTGCCACGCGTTGACACAGTTGTTTGTACATCGATCGACCGTTGGGAGTTTGGTTTGGTCAGGGAAACTTATTATTAATATTTGGTGCTATTTTTTGATTTTTTTTTTGTTTTTTTGATTTTTTGTTTTTATTCCGAGGGTTTTTAACTCGAGGGTTCAATGTACATGACCGGGAATTATCAGCGGTACTCAACCAGTTGAGCTAACAAAGCTTGAAAAAGGCCAGTCGGCTCGCTGTGTCTCACTATAACAAGATTAGATTATAAAAATATATTTTTATAATATTTTTATGTAAATGTTTTATTTATATTCTATATATATTCAAAATTAGATTATATGAATATATTTTTGGAACGCATTAGAAAAATATATCGCTATACACTCTCGCGACGACACATATAGCAACATTAATAATAAATGTCGGTATTTTTACTAACGATATATATATATTTTTTTTTATAAATATATAAAAGTGTCACTATAGCATAAATTTATTGTAGTGTCTATAATAAAAAAAATATATAATTTTTATAACTCCTAATTCAATAATAGTTAGAACTTAAATAATTTTTCTAATTTTTTAGTAAAATAGGAAGAAAAATAGTGATAAAATTAGTGAACTAAACTTGACCTTATATATAATTACGTTTTAATATTTTTAAAAATATCAATTTATTGGTGCTTATAAAATTTAAATTCTTAGATAAAAAAATATGCGGTTGTGATGATAATAACTTTCTGCTCCTATACTTTAAAAAGTATATAAGCTCTCTCTCTCTCTCTCTTTCTCTCTCTCTCTCTCTTTATATATATATATATATATATAATTGACATGTTATTTTTTAAAAATATCAAGTCATTGGTATTTATAGATTTTTAGCTTTTGGATGAAAAGATGTGTGGTTAGGATAATAGTCATGGGTTCTTTGGGTTAAGTGAGTGGTTGGTGGAATAGAATGATCTAAGAGATGAAATTAGTCAAAGTGGTAGATCTAACGGTAGAAAATTTATAAGCACTAATTGCTTGATGCTTAGCCGAACTATATATATATATATATATATATATATATATATATATATAGTGGTGCTGGAATACTATCAGTAGTAAAATCCTATTGTTACTATCGATTTTTTTCGATGATGGAGTCTCCAAATCGATGATCGGCACCGTTGAACATGATCTAAACTGCTTGAACTATCTAGAAATCAAATTTTAAATCTTTTCAACATCATTGACCTGATGATCAAGGGTTGCAAAATTTGTAATTTTAGTGGTAGATGTGAGATGTTTACTCGTTTAACGGTATAAAAAAATCTAAATTGATTGGATTTTGGTTAGAAAATTCTTTAAACTATTTAAAACAAAACCTATACTCTTGATATTGATTACAAGACTCCTATCATCACTTTTGAAGGATATTCATTTTCAGCCGTTCATTTTGTGTCCACTTGAAGGATAAGAAAAGAATATCGAAAAAATTTAAAATTTGATTTCTAGATAGCTCTAATAGTCTAGATCATGTTCAACGGTACCGATCATCGATTCGGAGGCTTTATCATCGAAAAAAAATTAGCAGTAACAATGAATTTTACTACTGATAGTATTCCAGCACTACTATATATATATATATATATATATATATATATATATATATATATATATATATATATATATATATATATATATATATATATATATATATATATATATATATATAATTGAGCTTCTAACTTGTAAAAATATCGAATAGGGAGCCGCCGAATACACCAGCTACACCTAACATGTGAAATAGATGCATAAGGATGTTGTGCTCTGCCTGGAATACAATCATAAAGTTGAAAGTACCAGAGATTCCCAAAGGCATACCATCAGAGAAACTTCCTTGACCAATAGGGTAGATCAAGAAAACAGCAGAAGCAACTGCAACAGGAGCTGAATATGCAACAGCAATCCAAGGACGTATACCCAGACGGAAACTAAGTTCCCACTCACGACCCAAAGTCATTGGTGCTTATAGATTTTTAGCTCTTGGATAAAATGATGTGTGGTTAGAATGATTGTGGGTCCCTTAGGTTAAGTGGGTGGTTGGTGGAATAAAATTATTTAAGAGATGAAATTAGTCAAAGGGATAAATCTAACGGTAGAAAACTTACAAGCGCCAATTGATTGGTGCTTGTACAAACATAATAGCCGAACTATATATATATATATATATATATATATATATATATATATATATATAGAGAGAGAGAGAGAGAGAGAGAGAGAGAGAGAGAGAGAGAGAGAGTAGAGCTTATATGCTTTTAAAAGCGCAAGCCCATCTATGTTTGTGAATTTTTTATCATTAGATTTGTATTGAAATTTGTATTTTTATAAAGTCAACTAAAGAGAGAGAAAGATTTGTATTTTTGTAAATTCACAAGTATGAATGTACTTGTGCTTTTAAAATAAGATATATACTCTTGATTTTAATTATAAGGCTCATATCATTATTTTTGGAAGGATATTCATATTCAGTTATATATTTTTGTGCCTATTTGATGGATAAAAAAAAATATAAAAAAAGTATAAAATTTAATTTCCAGATAGTATAAATAAATTAGATCATATTTAATTGTGTGGATAGTTGATTTGGAAGAACAAATGGGTGACAACGAATCCGTTTATTGCTGGTAGCATTCTAGCTCATATCTCTCTCTCTCTTTCTATATATATATATATATATATATATATATAGTCCGGCTACTATACTTGTATAAGAACCAAGCAATTGGTGCTTATAAGTTTTCTACCGTTAGATTTATCCATTTGACTAATTTCACTCCTTAGATCATGCTATTCCACCAACCACCCACTAAACTAGAGGGCCCATTATCATACTAGCCACATATATTTTCATCCAATGACTAAAAACCTACAAACATCACTGATTTTGTACTTTTAAAAGCATAGAAACTCAATTTTCTCAATTTTCTCTATAATATATATATATATATATATATATATATATATATATATATATATATAGTCCGGCTATTATACTATTAATAATATCAAATTATTGGTGCTATTAAGTTTTCCACCCTTAGATCAACTCCTTCGATTATTTTCACCCGTTAGATTTTACTATTCAACCAACCACCTAATAAACTCTAGGGGCCCACTATCATCTCAACCACACATCTTTTAATCCAAGAGTTAAAAACTTAATAGCACCAATAACTGGGTACTATTAATAGTATTCCAGCCTATATATATATATATATATATATATATATATATATATATATATATATATATATATATATATATATATATATATATATATATATATATATATATAACTAGTCTATTATACTATTAATAACATCAAGTCATCGATGTCATTAGATTTTTGACCCTTAAATGAAGGGATGTATCGTTAGGATGATAGTGGGCCCCTAGGGTTTACTGAATGGTTGGAAAAATAGTATGATCTAACTGCGCTACTATGCTTGTACAAGCACCAAGCATTTGGTACTTACAAGTTTTCTACCGTTAGATCTAGACTTGGCAATTCCTACTCGTACTCGTGGGTACCCACGGATTACCCGCAAATTTGCGGGCATGGGAATTAGTTTTTTTTATCCAAAAAATTATGGGTAAAATGGGTGGGCACCCATTTAGTCATGGGCATTTTGGGCAATCTGCGGATACCCACGGGTATCCACATAATTTTTTTAATTAAAAATATATATTATTTTTATTTACACATTCTTAAAAATTTCAATCCTAACTTCTCTCCGTATTTTTTTTTTTTTTCGTTGTGACCACCTAGATCTCGTACTGCGCCGCCTCTTCATATTTTTTTGTTCTATGAGAATTAATTATTTAAAATTTAAAATATAGATAAACATGATGACAAAAATTTTATGATGCTATTGGTGTCATTGTTGAAAATTGGTGAAAGTTCGGAATTAAGAGAATCACCTGCTAGAGTTATAGTTGTGGATTGAGTTTTTATGATTTATTTTTATAATATTTGACTCTTTAATTATAAAAATTTTATTAATTTTGTATCACAAAATTTTAGAATAATAAAATATTTTTATATTACATAATTTATATGTTTAAAAATTTTACATTGTTTATTATTTGTTGTGATATTTCAAATAAATTATGCTATACTTTTAAAAATTATATATTTTATATTTTATATTGGAAAAGTATAGAAGCAAAAAAAAAAAAAAAAAAAAAAAAAAAAAAAAAAAAAAAAAAAAAAAAAAAAAAAAAAAAAAAATCTTGCGGGTAACCCACATACCCACCCGCCCACAGTTAAAGATGTTGGCTATCAAAAAATTTACGGATAAATTTTATCCATATCCATATAACCCGCGGGTATAATAATCCGCCCGTGGGTTACCCAACCTGCCTGTTTGCTAGGTCTAGTTAAATCTACCCCTTTGACTAATTTCATTCCTTAGATCATTTTATTCTACACCACTCACTTAATTCAAAGGACTCATAATCATCATAACCATATATTTTTTCATCAAAGAGTTAAAAATCTACCAACACCTATAATTTAATACTTTTAAAGACATAGGAGCTCAACTATATATATATATATATATATATATATATATATTCGATTGTTAGTTTAAATAGTTATTAGTGGCAGAGTCAATTTTTAATTAAATTATTGTTAAAATTTGATTTGTTTTGAGTTTAAAATAATATAAAAATATAAAAATAATATAGAATGATATATAAATATTTAATAAATAAAAAAAATTTATACGCTAGAGAAAAAAAAAATTTAAAAAAATATTTTGTTACGTAATTATTAATAATATATTTTGTATTCTATTTAGTTTTTGTCTGCCGAATTCTTATTTGCCTTTATATATATATATATATATATATATATATATATATATATATATATATATATATATATATATATATATATATATATATATATATATATATAGGAAAATGCTATGTGTACATCCCTTTCGGGATGTACATCATACACCCCATCCATCTAAGAGTGGGGGTGTGATGATGGGTCACTTGATGTGACCCGTAAAAAGTATCGCCACCATTAAAATGGTGGAGGTGTATGATGTATACCCCTTCGGGGTGTACAGGTAGCATTGCTCATATATATATATATATATATATATATATATATATATATATATATATATATATATATATATATATATATATATATATATATATATAATTAATACGATATAAATATCTACATAGATTATTTAAAAAATAAATAGTATGCTATCTATTTTATCTATTAAAAAGTAAACTTAGCAATAAATATGGGATAACTAGGCCTAAAAGGAGAAATAGAAAAAATAAATAAAAAATAAGATGATTAAGAGAGATAAAGACAAATACAAATTAATTACATTCACAATGCTGGAATTTTCTCTTACACTCAATCTCTCCCGCAGGATCGTGGCATCTTCGGTTACTTCCAGCTCCAGTATTCCTTCTAGCAGCGTAACAATTAATGGATCAATGGATCTCGTGAAAAGGTGATCCACCGACCCGTGAGCACTGTGAGGGGGTACTCATGGTCAAGTTAAAAATTAAGTTATTTTACATTTTTAACTAAATTATTTTTTAAAAAAAATAATCAGATAGTATGTTATTTTTTTTCTTTCTTAATAGAAATAAGGCTAAATTATAAAAAAAATTTCTGTAATATTTTATTTTTTTACTTTGTCCCTTGTCTTTTAAAAGCCTACATTTTATCCTCTCGTAATTACCGAATTGTCTTTAAGGGGCAAAGACGTTAACGGAAGAGGTAAATTGACGAAAATGCCCTTATCTTATATTGGAGATAATGGATTTTAGCTTATTTCCCGTCATTCTTGAAGAGTATTTTGGGTATATCTAATAATATTTTTTAAAAAATTGACGGTTCACTCACGGAATGGTGACGGCGGGGGTAAATACATATTTCGGTAATTACGATGGGATAAAATGTAGATTTTTAAAAAATAAGGGGTAAAGTGAAAAAGCGGGATATTACAGAAAGATTTTCTGTAATTTAGGCTAGAAATAATTTAAAGTTTGAAGTCTAATTATTTTACATAGTTATATTTTTAATTAATTTTTTTTTAAAAAAAATAAATGAAATAAATAATATACTGTCATTCTCTCAAAAATAAAAAATAAAAAAATAATTGTGATTGGTTTCTTACTAAATGAAGATACTCGATCCATAGTAAGTGATATTAGTAGTCCCGACCACAAGTGACGAAAAATTTAATAGTTAACATTCGAAGATTCAAGTTCAAAGTTTAATTACTTCACATAATTACACCGCCAGCTAAATTATTTTTTTAAAAAATAATTAAACATAGTAAATACTATTCTACTTTTCTTTCTCTCAAATAATAAAAAAAAAAAACAATTGTGAGTGGTACCAATCGTTATTTTTTGAGATTTCAAATTACAAACCTAATTGATTTGCATAATCATATTTTTAAATTCATTTATATATGAAAAAATTTCTCTGTTAAAAAATAAAAATAAAAATAATTTGTGAGTGATTTTTTAGCTCCTTAAATTATGCACTCTTGAACTTTTCATTCAAATCATGTAGTCCTTTAATTTTGGCGTATCTTACACTTCTATTAGATCTCTGCTCTCTAACACTTGCATACTCATTTTAGTTTAATTCAAATATGATTGAAAAGACTACATCTTAACCAAAAAAAGGCATAAATCTTTTTTAATGTTTAGAAACTAATTAAAGAGCATAGATGAAGAGAATAATAACCAAATTGCAATATTAAAATAGTACAAGAACTTGATAGGATTTTAATTTTGAAATATAATTATTTTATATTTTTAACTAAATTTATTTTAAAAAGAATTATTAAAGGGAATAAATTGCTATCTTTTTCTTTAAAAAAAAACTAGAGCTATCCATACATTTTATTATTTATTATTTATTATTTTTATTCCTTAAATAGATTTTTTTTTTTTTTTTTTTTTTTTTTTTTTTTTGGAGATGATCTTATCACTACAAATATAAAGGTGGCAAAATTTTAAAAATATATATGTCTTAGCTGCATTCAACAAAATAAATTATTTATAGCTACTATGCTTTCAGCTACGTGCATATCGGAGTGTGCTGTATTTTTAATTATATTCTATATATTGGTTATATGGCTTGAAATGTCAAAGGATCGAATTCGAAGCAGGTTTCAAAATTCAAATTCGAAACTAAAATCTAAATTCTGATGGATCTTGAAAATTTATATCCAAATACGAATTCAAGCTCAAAATAATTAATTTTATTTACCATATTTTAAACATATTATATAAAATTTTAATTTTTAAAAATACAAGTGCAAATATAACATCAAAAATTCACACATATTATATAATAAAAAATTAATTCGAGTTCACATTGTATAGAGACAAAATTTATATCCGAATCCAAACACATCGAATTTTATTTTTTATGTACGTATCAGAAATCATATTCATTTAGTATCAATTAAATCCGCCTTTTTTAAATTTGAGTTGAAATAAAATTTTGAGTATTTGTAACCATTGGCATCCCAACACACGTGGGAATCATATTTGAAATCACAAATTAAAAATCTATGATTATATGATTTCTTAAAGACATTCACTAATCTTATCCCATTTGGATTGCTTGATTTTACCATTCAATAATGCTCTTTTTTTTTCACTCACTCCATCTCTCTGTGTTGTTAAATTCTTTCTTTTTTGCGTGACCTTTTTGGGTTTATTGGTATAAAAATTATGTGTCTCGTTTTATAAATTTAAACTATTATAGAATATTACTCATAGCAAATTTATAAATTTTAAATAGTAATAAAAAAAAATTAGAAATAGTTTATATAGTTTATTAATTAATTAAATTTATTTTTATATATATTCATATTCTGATTTTTTTTTTGAGTTATTTTTTAAATTCTTAAATAAAATCAAACTAAGATTTGAATTGAAAATAAATAAATTAAAATCAAAGTGGTCTAGAAGCAAAGCAAAACCCTAACCCCCTCCCTCCTCCTCCTCCTCCTCCTCCTCCTCCGCACCCCACCACCTCACTCGACCTCGTCCATGGCGTTTCTCCTTAAACGAAAGCCCCTTCTCCCTCCTCCTCCCTTCTCCTTCCTCTTCTCCACCACCATTACCATTACCACCACCACCTCCTCCTCCTCCTCCCTCCTCTCCCAACTGCACTCCCTCCTCCTCGACCACCACCGCTCCCACCCCAACCTCACCCCCGCCGCCATACCCTCCCTCTCCCCCTCCTTTGCCCTCCTCTATCCCTCACCTCCTCCCCCTTCCCTCGCCCTCGACCTCATCCGTCGCGTCTCCTCCCTCCGCCATGGCGTCCCCTTCCCCCAAACCCTCGCCTTCTTCCGCTGGTTCCTTTCCTCCCACCCCTCACCTGACGCCCTCTCCGAGCCTTTCACCGCCATGATCGACCTCTCCGCCAAGCTCCGCCACTTCGACCTCGCCCGCCACCTGCTCGACGAAATGCGCGACTCAAAAGTCCCAATTTTGCCTCAAACTTTCGCGTCCCTCGTCCGCCGCTACATCCGCGCGGGGCTCCCCGAGGACGCCGTCGCCGCGTTCCGCTGCATGCCGGATTACGGCGTCGCGCCCGACCCCGCCTCCCTCGCGTCGCTCCTCGCCGCGCTCGCCAAGAAGCGGCTCGCCCGCGAAGCCCAGTCCCTGTTCGATTCCTTCAAATCGCAGTTCCCGCCCGATGTGGTTCTCTACTCGGTCCTCGTCCACGCCTGGTGCCGCGCCGGCCTGCTCGACGAAGCCGAGCGCGTCTTTGCCGAGATGCGCCAGCTCGCCATAACCCCCAATGTGTACACCTATACCATCGTGATCGACGCCATGTGCAGGGCCGGCCAATTGCCGCGCGCCCACGAGCTGCTCTGCCAAATGATTGACGCCGGGTGCGCGCCCAACACCGCCACATTCAACAATTTTATACGCGCCCATGTCAAAGCCGGGCGCGCCGAGCAGGCTCTCCAGGTCCGGAACCAGATGAAGCAGCTCGGCTGCGAGCCCGACATTATAACCTACAACTTCCTCATCGAGACGCACTGCGGAAAAGGCCAGAAGAACCTTGATGCCGCCCTTAAAGTCCTCAATCAGATGGTGGCTAAAGGGTGCTCGCCGAATTGCCACTCGTTCAATCCCGTATTCCGCTGCTTGCGAAACACTGGAAATGTGAACGCCGCCCGCAAGTTGTATGATAGAATGCGGGAGCTACATTGCCCGCCGAACACTGTGACGTATAATCTTCTCATGCAGCTGTTTAATGAGGAGAAGTCGATGGATATGGTTGTGAGGATGAGGAAGGAGATGGAGGCGGAGGGGGTGGAGCCGAACGTGAACACGTTCGCGGCACTGGTGACGGCGTTCTGTGGGAGGGGGAATTGGCGGAGGGCCTATGCGACGATGAGGGAGATGGTGGAGGAGAAGGGCTTGAAACCGACAAGGCCGGTGTATGAGATGGTGCTAGAGCTGTTGAGGAAGGCGGGGCAGCTGAGGAAGCACGAAGAGCTTGTTGAGATGATGGTGGAGAGAGGATTCGTCAGCCGACCGGATAACAGTGCAATGTGGTACTAATCGTAGTTTTCTATGTTGCTGATTGTCGTTGTTGTTTGTTGCTCTAATTATAACTGAATTTACAAATAAAGTTATTCTTTTGTAACTCTTAAAGTGCTTCTTTTGGGTTTGGAAGTGTTTGCACTCCCCCAAATTGAACTACGAATTACTTACAGAGATAAAACTTAGAACTTTTGATGTAAATATACTATTCCGTTGTTAATGAAAAATGTGTTTTAAGCTGTTTTCCGTTAATTTTACCATGTTGATTGGATTAATAGCTTTGGCCTTTGACATCGATACTCACACTAAGCTAATCTATATTCTGTCTGTATGCATGTCCTATTTCGACCTGAAATTCTTGTCCAACCTCCAGGCGTAGCATTTCACTTTGTGTTCCAAAGGAAGCATTTTTCTTTACTTGGACACCTCACTAAAATAAACTTTTTCTGTACGAATTGGATAATGGTTTGTGTACCTTTGCGGCCTTAATGTATCTACATGTTTGATGTTAAAATATTGTAACTTATTGGCATGTAGCTTGTATGCAGGTGAGGAAGGAAACATGCAATATTGTCGAGACTTTTTGGGCACATTTCCATGTAGATATTTAAGTGAATTCTGTATTCAATCAATATACAATGACTAAATTTATAATTGGAGCTCACAAAATAGCATGGACTTTCAAATTTTCTAGTTGGTCGCATTATTAGAGAAAGACCTTCAATCTTAATGACTGAGAGCTCAAAAGGAAATTTGAGATGTTATTATCTTTTATGCCTTCCACCGTTCCACATCTTGTAAAAGTTCTATGTGTTGCAACGTTAGTTATACCTTCTTCTTGCTTGCGGTATTGATTATTCTAGTGCATGTCCATTTTGTAAGAAAATATTCAAATATTGAAAAGCGCATCAAACTTATTGTTAAGCAATACTTTGATGGAGAAGATGCTTGCTTCAGATATAAAATTCTGACAGAGCAAACTTGCTTTGTTTTCTTATTACCATAGGACATTTCTAGTGGAAAGTTACTGAACTTGCTTGCATGGGAAATTCGATCTTCTTTTCCGCTCTGTGGAGGCCATCCTGAGTTTCTCTGTGTTTTGATAGGCATTAATTCATCATGAAATAATTCCTTGCATCTTGCTGTAATAATCTCAAATATAATATAATTAGCATAGAATTAAAGTGCCTGTCGGATTTTTTGTGCCTTTGTTTTTCAAAGAGGGTGGATGGAAATAATTAAATATATTCTGATGTATGAGGACAAGAGATTCTTGTTTGATTTGGTTGAAATGTTAGGGTTGAATTATAATAGCTATTTTCTGTAGACTCAATTTACTATCTTATTCATTGCTTTCTTGATTAGAATGTAAAAATATTTTTTAAAAAAAGGGACAAAGGGGCGAAATGCTACTGTGTATTAATCTTCTGGGCTGTATAGAAGAAGGACCAACTTTGTTTTTATCTATAAATGCGAATTGCGTGATTACTTCTCCACTCAGATCAATTAACCTTGCTTGATATCACTTCAAGTTTCTTAGCTGGTGGAGTTTCTTTTTCTTTTTTCTTGTATTTTCTTTTGCGATTCTATGATAGCATATTTTTTTTTGGATAAGGTGCAAATTTATTCTCTCAATTGCTGTTTAAAAATTGCTTTGGAGAGTAAATGTTTTAGAGGATGAGTTACTCTGCTGTTAGCCTCTTTTGGTTACTAGAGTGATACAGACTATTTAGTTATCATTTTGTTTGTTCTTCTTGTTTTTGCTGCTGTAAATCACTGGATGCTGACCTAGTCATCGGCTGGTCTTCTTGTTCTAAACTTATCTTTTAGAACTTTGATTAGTATATATCATTGATGACGGAGAACATCGTTCAAAAGTTGTTGATGATCATATTACTGAGTTTCCCACTAGTTTGGACTTGTTCAAACTCGGATCGTAGTTTTTTATTTCATTTGAACTCTTCTATCTGAAACTGTTCTCCATCTTGATGTCTTTATTGCAAGGTTTTGATTGTTACAGCAGCCTTCTGAACTGTTTAGTTAGCTCAGCTAAAATGTGATTTTATCAGACATTAAATCGCCGCGCTTTCGATCAGTACTTTCTCTATGATCAAATCATCAAATTCTCTTCATTTTATGAACTTGTTTCTGAGAGTTATTGCAAGGTTTCGATTGTTACAGCAGCCTTCTGAACTGTTTAGTTAGCTCAGCTAAAATGTGATTTTATCAGACATTAAATCGTCGCGCTTTCGATGAGTACTTTCTCTATGATCAAATCATCAAATTCTCTTCATTTTATGAACTTGTTTCTGAGAGTTGTTTACAATGGACAATTGGATACAAATCTATGTAAAGAGCAAGCCAACTTGAGAATAACACACTTTTCTTTGCATCTCTGTTTTCCTTCCCTTCTTTTTTTTTTTTTTTTTTTTTTTTTTTTTTTTTTTTTTTTCTGCTCAATTTATTCTTGCTGTTATGTGCCAAACTATGAATGGAGCCACAAATGTGAGTAATGGGGCATGTTCTCTCTCTGGTTTTTTTTGCACCACATGCCTTTTGTATATTCATTCCATGAGAAGGGAACACTTGTCTAGTAATGCCGCATCAGAAGTGGCAGTTTAAGTAGAGTTGTTGGCAAAAAGCTGTAGTTACAATAGTTACAAATAGAGCTTTTGTTTTCAAGAATCTAGAATTTTATTTTAAAAATAATTGTATTTGGCTATCTGTAAAAGTATCAAATAATATATATATATATATATTTCTACAAAATTTTAATTTTTTTAATCTTTTATATATATAATTTATATTCCAGTATTAAATTTTGACGTCATTTTCATCCTCATCACTTTATCTAAATAAATTTATACAAATAAAATAATAATTTTATTCGTCTATTATTAAAAAATTAATGATGAAACAAACGACGGCAACGTATATAAACAAACCATCCGATTTTTTTTTAGATATATATTTATAAATTAGAATTTTTTTAAGAAACTAAATATCACTTAAATTTTATAAAAAAATATTTATTATTTAATGCTTTTATTAAAATCTATATAAAATTAAATTTTTATTTTTAGTGTGATACTTTTTATTTATTTTTTTTTAAAAAAAAAATTATTCGTTTCGTTTATTTTTAAAATTAATTTAGCTGAAAATATGAAATTATTTCGAATTCAGGTCACGAATATCACTCATCAAAATTTTTTTTTTTTGTAACTTGCACTAGAAATCGATTGATGTGATACTTTTTCTTCCCCCTTCCCCCCACCCGCCAACACTTTGTTGTTACCTGTTGGAGTGTACAAGTTGAAGAGATCATGCACTTAAAAGAGATGCACGTGGCTAATGATGATCCACATCACATGATGAACATTAAAGGATCATCACATGATGATCATTAAAAAGGACCTTTTCAGGTGTATTATATAATATAATCCAATAAAATAGATAAACATTTTCCATTCACCTGGAGTCTTCATCATCCTACCCAACCAATTTGAAGGGTTTTTTTTTTTTTCTTAAAAAAAAAATCAATTTAATAAAAAAAATAATTCGTAAATAATCTTAATAAAATCACATGAGGAGAATCTTACACAGATAAATAGGATCAGGCCCTAGTCCCCGTCTCTTTCTCTGTTTAACTTTTATTATTATTATTATTATTTTATGCAACTGCTATGCGTCCAAACACACAAATCCAAACCAAATTTAGCTACATCAAAAAGCCAAAAGTTGCTCGAAGATGTTGCCCATGTGCTCCTCTCGTTGCAAAGCAGAAACATCCCTCCAACGGTCGGAATTTACAAAGGGTTGATTGCATGATGGTGATGGTCCTTGACCTTTACCCATTTTTTACTTTGATTCTTTTTTTTTTTTCTTTTTTTTTTCTTTTTCTGGCTACTAGATTCGTAACTTTTATTTTTGATTTTTTTTTTTTTTTATGTTAGAACTTTAATGATTTAAATTTTTATTAATTTTGATGTAACAGGTCATGCCAACTTTTATATATATATATATATATGAGCAATGCTATATGTACACCTCCAAAGGGGGTGTACATCTTACACCCACCCATCTAAGGGTGGGGGGGTCACTTCACAAATTGTGAAGTGACCCCTCATCACACCCCACCCATTGGATGGGTGGGGTGTGTGATGTACACCCCAAATGGGGGTGTACAAGTAGCATTTTCCTATATATATATATAAAAGACTAAATTACAGAAATTTTTTTTATAATATATCATTTTTTTACTTTGCTCTTCTATCTTTCAAAAGCTTATATTTTGCCTCATCGTAATTACGAAATTGTGCATTTGCCCCCGCCGTCAGCATTCCGTGAGTGTATCGTCAATTTCTTAGATAATATATCGAAAATACCTTTCAAACTCTATCCCCTCCTCCTCCTCCTCACGCTCGGGAGCTCCAAGCCAGTGCGCGACGTCGCCTTCGGGTGCGGCCACGACAATGAGGGCCTCTTCGTCGGCGCCGAGGGGCTACTGGCCCTGGGTGGCGCGCTCTCGTTCCCCTCCCAGATCTCCGCCAAGTCCTTCTCCTATTGCCTTATGGACCGTGACTCGCCCTCGGCAGTAAGGGCGCAGCTGCTGCGGAACCGTAAGATGGAGACCTTCTACTACGTGGGGCTGCGGGGGATCAGCGTAGGCGGGCAGATGCTCTCGATCCTGGGGTCCGCGTTTGCGGTGGACGAGGGGGGAAGCGGCGGGGTCATCGTGGACTCGGGCACGGCTGTAACGCGGCTGCGGACCGAGGCGTACGCGTCGCTGCGGGACGTGTTCGCCGCGGGGACGTGATCGAAGCTCCAGCCGCCGAGATGCCGATGCGGCGGTTCCTGCGATCGCCGAGCATCGTGGAGCTCGACGACGATCGGGTGGGCGGCGGCGGAGGGAAGATTGCGCTGGTGGCGGCGGTGCAGAAGAGCAGGCTGAGCATGCCGCGCAGCGTGCGTGTATGGGCGCTGCAAGCGTGCGTGTGTGGGTGGGTGCTGCAGGCGTGCGGGAGCGCGTGAGGGGAGCGATGGACGGGAAAGGAGAGAAGGGCATTTACGTCATTTCGCCGGTTCTGTTAATTCCATTGCCCCCTAAAGATAATTTCGTAATTACGAAGAGACAAAATATAGACTTTTGAAAAATAAAAGGGCAAAATAAAAAAACGATATATTATATAAAAGTTTTATATAATTTAACCTATATATAATTCTAATCTAGTAGTTCTCGGGTTCATGTTGGTAGTACTTTTTAAAATTATTTTCAAATTTGATAGTAGCTTAATTTAATATTTAAGTCACCGAATACTCCGAAAGAAGTACTAGACGTTGTATAGGAGATCAAGGTGGTCGAAGACGCTGAGGATAACATCGAAAGTAGTGAGCCTGGGGTTGATGTAACAGGGGTGCACATAAAAGGAAAGATCCGATACCAAAGTAGAAAAAAAAAAAAAGTTTATTTCATAAAGTTTTTTTTTTTTTTTTTTACATAAATCGAATAGTAAATTTATTTTTACAATATTTAATTTTTTATATTTATTTTTTAAAAATTTTAAATTATTCATATACATGTATCTAGTTTGTTACCCTTAGTTTATTATTTATTATTTATTTTTTAACAAAATATAAATAAAATATTAATTTTATTCTTCAAAAATTTTAACTAGTTAAAATAATATAAAAATATCTGAAATAGTAAAATAATAAAATAACCTTACTAACTAATCAAAATTATGTATTCATTCTGGTGGTAACTATATTTTTTTAACGGATATTGACGGAAAAAATAAATATAAAAAATCTAAAATTTTTTAAAAAATAAATATAAAAAAATAAATTTTATAAAAATATATTTATTATTCAATATGTTTACAGAAAATTTTATAAAATTAACCTAAAAAAATATTTGAAGGTTGGGAATTAATTGTGCAACTAATTCTAAAGGATAAGAATCAAACAGAAAAGAGAATGAGGGACTAAAATTAAAATTTGGGCCAAAATTTGTGTCCTTCAGTGCAATTAACCTGTTCACATTCACAAACTTCCCTTTTCTTTTCCCACCGAAAACATCGCCACAACCTTTTTTGGACTCTTCCTCAGCACCTGCCATTTTTTTTTTCACTATATCCTATACAAATTGCAAGGCCTTCAATAAAACTGTATGGATAGTCCCTGTAATGTTCTGAAATTGCGACTTGATTTTTGCACTCTTTATTTTTATCTCTTTATTACTTCTTTGAATGCTGAAGAAATTTTTAAATTTTGATGTAGGGTTTAGTTAGACATTTTATAGAAAAAGTAAAATAATTAGTTTGTAAAACAACTTTTGAATTTTTTACTAAGTATAACCATAATCTCTTTACTAAAATAAATTAAATATAATTAGATTATAAAAAAATATGAAAAATATTTTTTTTGTACATTTTAAATAAAATATATAATTTATAGGCTAAATTACAGAAAACTCCCTGTTATATCCTGCTTTTTCACTTTACCCCCTATCATTTAAAAGTCGACAACCTGTCCCCTCGTAATTACCGAATTGTCTTTAGGGGCAACGACGTTGACCGAAATGGTAAATTGACGAAAATGCCCTTTCTTTTTTTTTTTTTTTTTCGAAGTCTTTTTTTTTTTCTCGAAGTTTTTTTTTTCGAAGTTTTTTTTTTTTTTTTTTTAGGGAATATTTTTTTAAGGGTATTTTGGGTATATAAAAATATATTTTCAAAAAAACTGACGGTTAACTGACGGTCAACTGACGGCGGGAGGTTATTGCATAATTCGATAATTACCAGGGGACAGATTGTCGACTTGACAGGGAGTAAAATAAAAAAGTGGAATATGACAGGAGTTTTCTGTAATTTAGCCTAATTTATATTCAGAATAAATTTGACCAGTCACTCAAATCGTCCAAATTCTGCACTCTCTCCGTTCTCTCTTTCGTTCTATCATCTTCTTCGTCGTCTTCTTCTTCTTCTTCAATTTTCCATTCAAAGGGAGGGAGATGGGTGCTTCAGCGAATTCGCCGAAATTCCGGCCGGACCGGAAATCCACCACTCTCAAACACCTCTTCGAACTCGACTCCAAGGCCGGCGACGGCGACGGCGATGGCGACGGCATTGGCATTGGCGGCAGTTTGGCGTGCGCGCTGCCGCTGCCGAGGCCGCCGCCTTCTCCGGAGACGAACGCGGAAGAGCTGATAGAAACGATCATCCTCTGCGGCAGCCGCGTGTTCACGTTCACCGACCCGACGGAGTCGCCGTCGGACCGCGACGCCAAGAGCGCGCGGCTCCTCCACGTGCTCTCCGCCGTCCGCTCCGCCCGGCGGCCGCTCGGGACCAGAATTCTCCGCCCGCTCTTCGCCATGCTGTCTGCCGACCTCTTCCGGCCTCTCCCGCCGCCGTCGTCGTACCCGAAATGCCACCCTCCCGAGTCCCCGCTCGACGACGAATTCCCCGCCATGGCCCTCGCGGCGCCGTGGCCGCACCTCCACATAGTTTACGACATTCTGTCGGCGGCGGTGTCGAGCGCAGAGATGAGCGCCCTCCGCGAGCACGCCGGCCGCGGTTTCCTGTCGGGGCTGGCGGCGCTGTTCGAGTCGGAGGACCCGCGGGAGCGCGACCGGCTGAAGAACGCGTACCACCAGATGTACGCCAAGCTGACGAGCCAGCGCGCGTTCATGCGGCGGTCGATGCGGGACGCGCTGCTGCGGTTCGCGGTGGAGGGGCAATGCGGGGTCGGAGAGCTACTGGAGATCTGGGGGAGCGTCATCGACGGGTTCGCTGTGCCGCTCAAGGAGGAGCACCGGGTGTTCCTGCGGAGGGTGCTGGTGCCGCTGCACCGTCCCAAGGGGATGGGCGCGTACCACCGGCAGCTCAGCTACTGCGTGATGCAGTTCGTCAGGAAGGAGCCGGGCCTCGCCGACGCCGTTGCCAGGGGGATGCTCAGGTGCTGGCCCGTCACCAACTCCCACAAGGAAGTGCTGATGATAGCCGAGCTGGAGGACCTGCTGGAGCTGCTTGACCCGCCGCTGTTCCGGAAGCTGGCCCTGCCGCTGTGCTCGCAGATCGCCCGGTGCTCCAACAGCTGCAACTCTCAGGTCCCCAACAGCTGCCGCGTTTGCTCGTTACTTCTTTTCCATTAAGAAGAAGCATTGACGTCCTAAGTCAAGTATGAGATGCGACGGATGGATGGAAATTTGGTTGAGACCCGGAATGAAATGAATTTTGTCCCGCTATTTTTGTGCTCTTGCAGGTGGCAGAAAGGGCCCTTTATGTCTGGAACAACGAGCAATTCGTGAAGATGGCGTCGTGTTTGATGCAAGAGATCCTCCCCCCGACGGTCGACGGCATCGAGAAGAACCTCAAGACGCACTGGAGCAAGTCGGTGCGGCAGCTGACGACGACTGTAAAGAACATGTTAGAGGAGATGGAGCCCGAGCTCTACGCCAAGTGCCTCGAAGAGATCAATCAGAGAGAATCCGCGATCAGATGCGAAGCGAGCAAAAGGGAGGTGACATGGGAGAGACTGGAGATGGCTGCAGTAAACAACCAACTTCTCCGACCGCCATCCATTTCCGTATAGAGGGCTGCTAGTTGATCCATTGATCGATGCTTGTCACATTTTAAAGTTTGGCGCGGTTTCCTGCTTCAAAGCACTTTGAAGATGTATGCAGAGGAGCAGAAACTCTTTGTTTCAAGCAGCTGTGTCTGTACATGATTGATCTTCATTCAAACCTATTGGAGAAGCATTCAATTTAACAAGTGACTAGAGCAGTTAATATCCTTCCTTACGAGTTACGATTTATATTGATCGGTGCAAAAATATTCAACTGACACAGTTTGAATTATAGGTTAGTCACGATTAGCCTAAACTGAACCGACCGTTGCGGTCTGGTTTCTAGTTTTATATTTTCTCAAAATAGACTTTACGACAGATTTAACCACGTGCCAAAGTAAAAGCATGTAGATCTTACCTGAAAAATTGCGAATTTTAAAATTAAAAATTAATTTTATACAGTTTTTTTTATAAAGTAATCAAATATTAGATAATTTTTTATAAAAATTATCTTATCAAATTGATTTTTTTAAAATTTTTTGATTTACAAATATATTTCTAAAGAAGTTTTGATTTATTCGTGCCAGTAAAATAATTATTTTATTCTTACAAATTTATTTATATAAAAAATTATTTTTTTCTCTCTCTCTACTTCTTTACGGTGGCACATACTACGTATTTTATTTTTGCCGGGGTCGAAGGTCTCACCTTCTGCATTATCTTTATCGCGATAGATTTTTCCGTATGTATCTTATTTTTGCTGCGGCCAAGGTCTCACATTCGACATCGTCTTTACCACGGTAGATTTTTCCGTCGCCCTGGATAAAGAAAAGATGGTGAAAAAATTGATTAAATTAATATTGAAATATAAATTATATATATAAGGAATAAAAATATTATTCTAACTCTGCTAAGTGTGGTTAATTTTTTCAACCGGTGGTTATTTAAATATTAATAACAAAAAAATATATATGCAGACATAAGGATTTTTGGAGAAATAAATTTAATAATTTAAGTTTTATAGAGATGAAGAATGCTATATGTACATCCGAAAGGGGTGTACATCTCACACCCCCACTCATCTAAGAGTGAGAGTATTTTTTAGGATGAAGTGACCCCTCATCACACCCCCACCCTTAGATGGGTGGGGGTGTGAGATGTACACCCCTTTGAGGTGTACACTTAGAATTTTTCTATAGAGATATATCTGCTATTTAAAACTTATTATCATTAAAATTAATATTGAAAATTTAAAAAGTTAGATTGAACCACCAATCTTAACATTGCTTTGAATTATTATCAATCATATAATAATATTTGTTGGAAAATGATGCAACATGATGTTAGTGGTCCTATTATTATGCAAGTAGTGCTAGTAGTGGACCAATTTTATTAGAAATTGACTAAGTCATAGAGTGATGGATTAATTTGTGTAAGTAGTGGGTTATGTAGTGGAGTTCATGCTAACTAGTTTTTAGGAGCACATGTGTAGTGGGTGTAGTGGAGAACATGTGTTGAGTTAGGTTTTCTTAAACTTTAAGTTTTCTTCTTCTATTTAAATCCTTTGATTGTAAGCTTGTAGGTGACACACAAAAAAATAAGGTTTTTGAGTTTAAAAGTGTTTCTTTCACTTCATTTGCTGTAGCAAATTTTATTAGTAAGTTTTTACTTTAGAAAACTTCTTCATCCTACAATTGGTATCAGAGTCAGGTTGTGATCAAGACTGGGCGTTGTGGTATCCAAGCAAGAAGCAGTGGGAAGGATCGTACAAAGAGAGGTATATTATCATATTTTGGGTTCATATTGGGCCTCGGCCCGGCCCATTTCATCACTTTAATTGGCTCGGATCCGCCCCTTCCCGCGGTTATATACATCCGAATCATCTCTCTCATTCTCTCTGTCTCTCTCTCGCTTCGTCCTCTTCTTCGATCTCCCCTATTTTCTTTTTTTTTTTAAAAGAAAGGTTCGTAAAACCCTAATGGAATTGCGTATCGCCTCCGATTTCGATCGAGAAACGCAACAAAGATTGAGGTATTGCTTCGAGAATGCAATTATAATCCATTTTTGATCTGTTCTTGCGATAAAAGAATTATCTTTGGTTGGATTTTTGTGTCATTCTCTCCCTAAATCGATCATTCTCATAGGGTTGGATCGTAAATTCGTTATAATGGAAGTGGAAACGCATCAAGGTTCGCTCTCCTTACGAGCATCGCGAAGAGGAGGAGATAGGAGCCATGAGGGTTCTCACACCAATGGTGAGAATTAAGCGAACTTAGCTTCTTTGGTACGATTTGTTGGTGAAATGGATCATATATGGGTTTTTGCTTTGGATTCAGATGAGGAAGGTGATTCTTTTTCACCTGGGAGAGTGTGGGGAGATCCCTTTGGGATTGTTCGGAGGAAGGGTTTCGTTCGCTTCGGCTTCACCTCGGCTGTTGCTTCGGTGGCGATGCTCATTCTCGCGGCATCGCTGCTCCGTTTGTGGTATTGCCGTTCTTCGATCGGCATCTCCGCAGGTATACTCAATGGCACAAGATTTCCCCTTTTGATTGTTTCTATTAATCTTGTATGTACATCGAATAGTTGTTGTAGTTCAAAAATGCATCTGCAATTTTGCGGCATTGTTCCTCTCTTAACATTGTTTTCTTCATGTTATTTTGATGATTCAGCTAACCAGTTCTTGTCGAAGATTTAGGCGAAGCGCTAGCATTTTAGATTCTTTCACTGGTTTATTCTAAGCAGGCATACTTGTCTACGATGCACGGCACTGGAATGATAATGAAATTAAATAGTATTAAGAGAAACTTGATCAGTTCAGACAATATGGAGAGGCTTAATAGTCCTGATTAGCAATTTTCCTTCAATTCCATCTTTAGTTTTAGCAATAATAATGCAACGGCAGTTGTGGTAAGTTTCTTGTGGTCTAATCCGTCTCAGTTAGCAATTGAATGCTTTTCTTCTGCAGCTCTTTGTAGAAAAGAAAACAAAGTTCTTGTAACATTAGACGCGACGGGCGCCACTCCAAAACCACTGCACCGTAAGTGTATAATTGCTTCTTGCAACGCGACCTCACATAATATTGGTGATCTTTCCAAAACAAAAAAAAAAAGAAAAAAAGAAATACTGAGGATCTTTTCAATCAGGTTGCCCAATCCCTCTCGCTGATGATCCAGATGCTATAGTTATTCCAAAGAGGACGCGAAATGTAATTCCAAAAAGCTTATCATATATATTGGTTGATGAGCACGGAAATAAGGGGACGCGGTCCTTCCCATTGTTTGGAGGACATCAGAGCTGGAAACAAAGAGAGGAGAGCTTTAAATTAAACATTACAATGAATGTAAGATATCTAATGATACTTCTATTCAAGAAACCCTCTTGTAAATATGTTTTTATTTGCCAAGGTCTTCAATCACTTTGTTGTCTCATCTATGTAGAATGTATGATAAAGGCATGCCAATTTGCATTTCTTCTTTTTATTTTTGGTCACATTAGCAACTGGTTGCATGTTCTTCTAATGGCTTTTAGGTACACTGTGGGTTTATGAGAAATGCTGGTGCAGAAATGGATGACATTGACGTAAAATACACTCGAAAATGTCAATTTGTGGTTGCCTCTGGCATCTTCGACGGGTACGACATACCTCATCAACCCTCAAACATAAGTCTTCGTTCGCAAAGGCTTTTCTGCTTTCTCATGGTAGTGGATGAGAAATCACTTCATTTCATCAAGCAAAATGTTAGTGTCAGAGGGGACAGTGATGGTGGGAAATGGGTTGGTATTTGGCGCCTTGTGACATTGCACCATTTGCCCTACGATGAGCCTAGAAGGAACGGAAAGATTCCTAAGATCTTAACTCATCGGCTATTTCCGAAAGCTCAGTATAGCATTTGGATTGATGGCAAAATGGAGCTTATTGTTGATCCATTGCTAATGCTTGAAAGGTGGGTCCATTCTAGTTTAATTAACAGCTTGGATTGCTTTTCTTTCCTATCAGCTTTACTGTATAACCGGTAATCAATGTTATCCATTTTGCAGGTATCTTTGGCGGGGAAAGCATGCATTTGCTGTTGCTTGTCACAAACATCATAAGAGTATTTACGAAGAAGCTGAAGCAATCAAGCGTAGGAAGCGGTATGCTCGACCATTAGTTGATCTTCACATGAAAATTTATCGGTACGAGGGAATGGAACCATGGAGTCCGAAGAAAAGAACAGTTAGCGGTAAGCTAGATTCTTACTATGTAATTATCAATAATTCCTATCAGCAGGCTAAATTCATCCATCCAATGAATGAAGCGGCAGCATACTGCCTTCCCCTCAAAAAAAAAAAAATTCCTATCAGCATTATGACATCAGTTATTGTTATGCACATGCTATCATATTCCTAGTTGTATAAGGTTCTGTGGTTATGCAATGAGATTATCGATAGGTGCCATTTGGTTGAGCGGCTGATTTCACCTTGAAATTCGGTCAAGCCGATTCTAGACCTACATATAAACTTGTCCATAAAGATAAACAAAGCAGTAATTGGAAGAGGATAAATCTGAATTTGTTAACATTCTCTTGTAACACTGGTTATAATTTCATCCTAGTTGGCGCACTGTCGTGTTGCATTCCCTGGTTTATTCTTGAAAAGCAAAAGAATTGCCCATGTTGCATGTATCTCGTAGTTCGTAACTTTCGTAACAAGATATAGTGGGTGTTGTTTGGAAAATTTAGGTCCTCATTCATTATGTTTCTTTTTTGTTCTTACAAAACTGCCGCTAGTTATACGATTCATGCATGATACTCAGTTCATCAACCCTCTCATATTTTTGAACTTTTTGTTCATAATAGCACACATTCATAATATGCAATCCACCTCTGTTAAATCTTCAACTGTAGTTGCTAAAGATAGTTTTGCATATTAAATGCAGATGTACCAGAGGGAGCCGTCTTAATACGAGAACACACGGCGAAGACAAACTTGTTTAGCTGCCTTTGGTTCAACGAGGTCAATCTTTTCACACCAAGGGATCAACTCAGTTTCGGCTATGTAGCGTACAGGTTAGCTGATGCGTTCAATTTTTTCATGTTTCCCAATTGCGAATATAATTCGTTGTTCGTATTGCATAAGCACACTAGAGAACATTCTTCGGTTGTCGAGTGGGTTAAATCCCTCGACGAATTTAAACGGAACAAAACTGGATTGAAAGAGAGTAGAGGAGGATTAGGGCTTTGGTCGCCATATCCGGGAGACGGGAGACCTTAACTTTTACGAACTGCCCCCTGTTACGAGAACATCGCTGACTGGCTGAGTATATAAAATTCGGTTCGTTATTCATTGGCATTTTAGAAAATTCTCTTCGCTTCCTGAGTTTTGTTCATCTATATATATATTCTAGTTTTCAAAATCACATAACATGAACTGTGAACAAAGACTAATCCTGTGCAAGTGGACACATGTTCAGTAATTCAAATGCTTGTTCAATGCACTGTTTCAGGAAAAAGAATGAAAAGAATCAACTTACAAATTTGTTCAATAACCTCTTTACTGTAAGACATTCTACATACTGTACATTGCCTCATCATATTTGATGGACAAACCCCAAATTCAAACACAGTATCTCTGTAATTGAGTAAATCTCTTTTGACCAGTCATGTGATCTATGATCTATCTCCTGCTATAAACTCATGAACAATACCATCAACCTCAATCACACTTCTTCCTGAAGACCTCTCCATGCAAGCCTCATCCATTGCTTTTCTCATTCTCATGGCCTCCTCTACTCTACCAACTTTCTCATATAGTTTCGACAGAGCTACATATCGGCCCTCCTCCCATGGTTCGAGCTCGACCAGATGCGTTGCAGCTTCTAAACCGAGCTCGTAATCGGCATAAGTAAAGCATCCACCCAACAATGCACCCCAAACAGAAGCATCAGCTTCAAAAGGCACACTTCTAATCACTTCTCGAGCTTCTTTGAGAAGACCTTTACGAGCCAGAACATCAACCATGCATCCGCAGTGGTCGGCGTTGGGCTCGACACCGTAAACTCTGGTCATAAAACTAAAGCATTGGAGGGCATGGTCGACCCTGCCTGTGTGGCTACATGCCATTAGAACCCCAAGAAAAGTAATCCTATCAGGCCAAATCGCTAACTTTATCATCTGAGAGAAGAGGGAGAGAGCACTTGTTCCGCAGCCGTGGAGGGCGAAGGCGGTCAGCATGGTGTTCCAAGACTCCAAGTTCTTCAGCTTCTGCTCGACGAACAATCCGAAAGCAATATCCAGCCTACCGCACTTTGCATACATATGCACAAGACAATTATCCAAAGTAGGGCTTTTTCCAGAAGCACCCAATTGCTTATCAATGTAGACATGAAGCCACTCACCCAAAGCGAGGGAGCCCATCTGAGAACAAGCCGAGAGGGCGCAGACGAGCGTCACCTCATTCGGCCTAACCATCGCGATCTGCATTTCTCGAAGCAGCTCGAGAGCTTCTTCGGGAAGCTTGTGGTGTACGCACCCGCTCAACATCGAATTCCAAGCGACAACATCTCTTTCATTCATCTCATCGAAGAATCTCCGCGCTACAACAAGTTCGCCGTTATCTACATAGCTCATCAGCATCGCGGTTTGAAGCGCCAGGTCCTTCACGGGCACTGCGTCGAACACTTGGCGGGCGAAGCCCAAGCAGCCGCACGAGGAGTAGAAGGCGACAATAGAGCTGGCAACAAACCGGTCGAGCGCAAACCCAGATTTGACGATGTGGGCATGGAGAGATTGACCGGCTTTGGCGGCGCGGAGGAGGGAGCAGGCCTTCACGGCGGAAATGAAGGTGATTTTAGCGGGAGGTCGGCCGCGGGATACCGCATGGAAGTAATGAAGGAGAGCACTAATGGGGTCTTGGGAATTAGATGCTTGGATCGATCTTGGATTTTTAGGGGTTTTGGGTGGAAGATGGAGTGGGGAAGGAGAGGGGGCCGACATTTTGATTATGGGCGGGAAAGGTAGTTGGTCCGTTTCTTACTTTCAAGTAGATAATATTAAGTAGATAATATTACTAAGGTTTATTTTATAAGGAAAATAATAATAATAATAATAATAATAGGGCGTCGATTATATTTAACCAACCATACTTTCAATTTTTTTTTTTAAAAAAAATAAAAATAAAAAATAACTACATAAAATTTAATTTGGTTTAATTATTTTTTTTTAAAAAAATTAAATTTCGAACTTGAGATTTCGATTACCAAACATCAAGTTTTTTGTCATTTGTGTTAGAAACGGTCTGGTTAATTTTTGGTCTGTATATTTTGAGATAGGGGAATACTAAACCTGTGCTCTGATTAGAAGGCCTGCCATTTACTCCTTTGGACCACACTATGGCCTACTGCCGCATTCAGTTCTGATGTAGCGTTGGGCTTCTGCATTTGACTGTTGCCATCACAACTGGATCTCTGACTCTATTGCCCAGCACCTTGTCCGCTGCATATATATTTCTAAATCTATTTCCCTAAATCTAACAAAAAAAAAAAAAAAAAAAAAAAAAAAAAAAAACTAAAAATTAGCCTTAAAAACTCTTTACTAGGTGAAACATACCATGCGCAGTTGCAGAACAGAAAGGACTACACATTCAGTGAAGAAATAAAACTGGCCGTAGATCAGCCTTAATGATATTATAAATAAAAAGTAAATATATATAAATATATGCAGTGCTATAGAGATCATTAATGAGCCTGTCCACCTCTGCTTTATTTGTTGTAGATCTACATCTACATCACATCATTGTTGGGTCCCAGACATATCCCAGCCCAATCAATTTTGATTGGTTGGTCGTCTAATTGTTGACAAAGCTACTCCATTATTATGTTGTTGTTGCATTTAGACCAGGGTCTTTTGAAACTCAAACATAGAGATCTTCAAATTTAAGCCTACAAAAATTGCGAGCACTTTAGCAGATGCATTATAAATTATGTCAATTGTTTTTTTTTTTAATATTTTGCCACTATTTGAAGTAGGTGCGCAGCTCCTCGATTGAATTTCGAAATAGCTTATAATTAAATTTTACGGTCTAATCAATAAGAAGAGCAGGTGATATAGAGAGGAATCTACATACTTATGGTGTGATAGAAAGGAGAAGTAAGATTTAGAGTATCAAAAACAAAAAGCTCTATTTTGGTACTTTTTAAGGGTTCGTTCGGTAACAGAATAAGACAGAACTAGTTATTCCAGTGATAAGTATAAAATATGAAATTAGTGTAAAAAAAATGTTTGGATTGATTTCAGGGATCAGAAATTTTGTGTACGGAGCTAATGTAAGAAAGTTTTATATTTTATAAACTAAATGCCACAATTTAAGGGGCACCTCACAATAAAATATAGTGTCTTATTATTTTATAATTTACACACTATTGTAAAACACCCATCCAAAAATATGTTGTTGTATCATGCTAAGGTATCTTGGTTCAGAAATAAATTGTTCTGGCTTGAGCAAAAATTGGATAAAAATTTGATTATTTTTAAAAATAAAAAAATAGTGTTTAAATGGTTAAAATGGAATAGTGGAAATATGATTAATTATAGTTTTAAAACAAAAATATTTTATCTAATTAATAAACATTAAAATATTAATTAGTGAATTAATTCATTAATTAATGGAGAAGAACATTAATTGATGAACTAACTATAAAAAGTAAGTTATTTATTTAGTTTGTTAGATGATTAATTATGAAGTAATCAAATGTCAATATATTAATTGCTTGAGTAATATGAATGTTAGTAATTGAATAAACACATTAAGAAGCCAATGTTTAAATAGATAATTAATTATAAATAATAAATTAATTGCTCAAAAATTAAATAAATATTTATTAATTTAATAAGCCGAATGGTTAACTACTCATTTAGCTAATTAGTAAATAAATTAATACATAATAATTGAATTATTAATATTTTATAATAATTTATTATTTAATTTGTAGAGAAAATTAAAGGTTCCACTGTCTTAATGGATTATTTTCAAAATAATCATTAAGAGGGAAACTAGATATTCTAGTAGGCCCTATTTGGATGTCGGATTTGTATAGAATTTTTTAGTATGATTATAAGTAAGAAGTTTAATTTTTATTTTTTAAATTTTTTTATTATTCATAGTTTGATAGAATATCATATTTAAAAAGAAGATGATTTATCTTATTTTAAAAATACAACTAGAAGTCGTAACATAATATTTCATTCTAAATATTTACTCACGCTCAATGTTTATCCAACAAACAAATTCGATAATTTATTCAGCATGTTACTTTATATAAAATCCAACAATATAATTTATTAATTAAGAATTAAATTATAATATTTATAATGGATTAAAGTATTTCTCAGAATTTTATAGAATAACGATTATTTTATATTATTTAGCATAAAATCAGAACAGAAAATTTTGAAAAGTATAAAGATGTAAGTTTATAGTAAATAATAATTATTTTATATATTATACAGATCAAATTGATTAAAAATCAAACCAAATCAAACTCTAAAAAAAAAAAAAAAAAAAAAAAAAAAAAAAAAAAAAAAAAAAAAAAGTGAAAAAAAAAGAAAACACCAGCAACCTGGGACCAGCCCGAATGTTGTGTCAATGTGTGGCTCAGACCTCACACCTAACTCTAAAACGGTTTAATGGGTGAGATTTATTATTGATCATGACAGGGTATAATGGCCTACAGTACTGCTACAAAACTGTGGGTTTGTCCCGCACCAAACACGTATAAAGTAATTCTTAAATGATCCCTTCTTTTTTTGCCTCCTAATTATGATAAAAAAATAAAAACAAATTTCCAATAGTAGAAACTGCATCGATGAGAACGGCCAGTGTGTTTTTTTATTTAGGGGTTGTTCGATTGTAGTAGCGTTTGCATTCGGCCAGTACGTTTTCTATTTGTGAGTCGGTTTGTATTCAGCTTATATAATAAATGGATTGAATAGGAGCTATATTTCTTGGATTGAAATATTAACGAGCTCAATGTATATCCTAACATAAGTGAGCTAATTTAGTTTGTATTGAACTCTATTATATATATATATATATATATATATATATATATATATATATATATATATATAAAGAGAGAGAGAGAAAGAGAGAGGTTGGAATATTATGGATAGCACCAAGTCATTGGTGCTATCAAGTTTTTGGCCTTTGGATTAAAGGAGGTGTGGTTAAGATGATAGTAATTTTCTAGAATTTACTAGGTGGTTGGTTGAATAGTAAAAATTTTAGGGAACCACTATAATCTCAATCGTATATCTTTTCATCCAACGGTGCTATCGATAGTATTATAGCCGGACTCTCTCTCTCTCTCTCTCTCTCTCTCTCTCTCTCTCTCTCTCTCTCTCTCTCTCTCTCTATATATATATATATATATATATATATATATATATATATATATATATATATATATATATATATATATATATATATATATATATATATATCTTCTATATTTTTAAAATATTAAATTATTGGTGTTTATAGGTTTAACTTTTGGATAAAAAAAATATATGGGTAGAATGATAGTAGTTCCAGATGGTTGATGGAATAGTATGAGCTAAGAATAAAATTAGTTAAAGGAATAGATCTATTGGTAGAAAACTTACAAGTACCAATTGCTTGATATTTATATTTTCAAATATATATATATATAGGGTAAATATAAGTGTACATCCCATGAGGGGTGTACATCTTACACCCCACCCCATCCTGAGATGGGGTGAATTCCACTGGTCACTTTGATGTGACCAGTGGAAGAAGCCCCACCCCAGGATAGGGTGGGGTGTAGGGTGTACATCCCTTATGGGTGTAAATCTAGCATCCCCCTATATATATATATATATATATATATATATATATATATTATATTAAACTAAATGATATAGTATAAAATGAAGTGAAATAACCATTAATCTCTAAGATTAACTTAGTATTAATATTTAGATTAATAGAAAACAGATTCTTAAAAATATATCGAATAGTAAATATATTCTTATAAAATTCAACTTTTCATATTTATCCTTTTAAAACTTCAACGTTATTCATATATATCCCTACGAAAAATCTAGTTAACTATAAATTAAATGTTTAACCTTGATTAGATAAAAAAATAATTTTATTTTTTTACTCTTTTTATATTATAATCATGACTTTTAGACGGATGTACTTGTAAGGGTAATAAACTAGAGAGAGATATATGAATAATTTAAGATTTTTGAAAGAATAAATATAAAAAGTTGAATTTTATAGAAATATATTTATTATTCGATATATTTTTAGAGATCGTATGCAATTAATCCTAATATTTATATTAAATAAATATCCACAATGTCATTATAAATAATCGGACTCTTTAGAATATCATTATCTACTTCGCTTGATTACTTTCATATAAATAATTCTTATGTTTATAGAAAAATTATTAATATTATCAATTTTAGTGAAATTTGTGTGAAAATTAAATATTTTTCACTATCTCAATTGAAATTACCTCGAAGTTTAATCAGAGATATTTTTTGAACCATACCTAGTCCTACTAATTTATGAGCACATTTATAATAGGGTAAGTGTAAATATTAATAAAATTAATGTGAAAATATATTGTGAATTTGTGATCGATGATACAATAATAATTAAAATATTTTATTATTTTTATTGATAATTTATTAATATTTAATTATTTAAATTAGGTCGTGGGACTTGGAAAGTTTGAACCAAAATTACAACAAGGTAATTAATTTACCCTTTATTATGGTACACCAAAGTTAGGTCTAAGCAAAGCAATAATAAATATACATAGATCTGAGTTCTATACTTATTTTTCTTGGCCTGGGACCCCTTAACTTTACTACTGTGTCTTTGCATTTGTAATTTTTTTAAAATTCTTTATGTTTTCTATCTTAAATATTTAAATTTTCTATAGAGGTATATTATACTAGTATATATACCACAATGTTTTAATAACAGATTTTATTATTTCCATAATTAGATAAAAATTGTAATGTATTGAATAATTGAAGCAACAAATGTAGATTCAAATATATGTTAGGGACTTGATCTATAATTTAAACTGTTACTATGTAAAATAACTGTTATTTTCTATTAGGAACAATAATTTATATTTAACGCAAAATTAGAAATTCATATATAGTAATTATATTTTTCTATAATCTTTTTTTGTCATTATTATTGAACCACACAACTTAGTTTTTGGCTATCTTGCAATATAATTTAACCAAATTAATCCAAGAGCATCTTTTGTAAAAATGGCCCCCAAAAAAAAAAAAAATTAAAAATTTAAAACTACTAAGCTCCTGCTTGGGATTGTCAATAAAAATTCATTAAATTCGGTGAGAAAGTATGATAAAATAATATTTTAATTATTAATTTTTTATGCACAAAATATGTTGCACAAATTTAATTAAAATATAAATTTTATGATCTCTTGGAAAAGTAAAGGAGAATATCTTTACCTACTTATCCCATTTTGTCATTATTATAAGGTTAAATTAGAAAGAGACCCTCAATTTCAAAATTTTCTATTGATATTTTTAAATAATAAGAAGTAATAGGTTTTTTTAAAAAAATTTTGAATTATTAGATAATAGTATTTTATATTTTTATATTTAATATATATTTTATGTTTAACAAATTAACTTAGAATTTTCTATTCTGATGTCTTGTGAAATTATAGGAACAACCACTGTACTCTAAGGCCCCGTTTGGTTCGGGGATAAATTTCTGAGGTATAAATTTTTTTATACCTGGGATAGCTTGCTATTCCGGGATAAAGAAGTATAAAAGTTAAATTGCGTTTGGTTGAAAAGTTGGTATTATCTGGAATAGCTAAAATAGTGTTTGGTTGAAATTATGGAATAGTGGAGGATAGTGAAAAAAGAAGATAGAATTTTTTTCAAAATGCCAACTTTGCCCTTATCTTTTTTTTTTGTAGGAAAATTAATTTAAAAATTATATTTAATTTGAAGCAATTTAATTATAAGTAATAAATTATATCTTACCTAAAAAAATAATAATTTTTATTTTATAGTATATTTTAGTAAATGCAAAATTCAAGTTGTAGATAGCTTTAGATTGAAAATTAAAGTGAAAAAATTTAATCCCTGCCCCTCTTATTCCACTATTCCGGCTCCCCTATGGGATAAATCTTAACGGGTTATCCTAGGATAACCCGTTAAGAAGGGGATAAAAAAAAAATTTATCCCCTGTCTTTTTTGTATGGTGTTTGGCAAGAATAGGGGGATAAAGGGGGTTATTCCCCCTTTATCCCCCAACCAAACGCTGCCTAAAAGTTGTGTTTGATTCGAATATAAGCGAAAATTGCTTATTTTATGAATAGATATAAGTTTAGAAATAAGTATAAATTAATATAATTTTGTGTTCGGATGAATATTAAAATTATACCAAATATAAAAAAAATTATATTTAGTTGGGTAAAGTGGAATGAGAATAAAAAAATAATAATAATTAATTGACGAAATTATTCTTTATCTTAAAAACTTATGTAAAAGAAAATTTAATTATAATTTATATTATTTAAATTTAGCTTTTGTATATAAAAATTTATTTTATTAAAAAAATATATAAATTTATAAACTTTTTGAAATTTAAAAATTTATATAACAAATTTTAAAATTTTAAAAATTATATATCAAAAATTTGTATAAATGTTAAATTTAAAAATTAATAAATTTTTAAATTTATTAAAAATTAAAATTTAATAAATTTAACATTTTAAAATTTATTTACCACAAAAAGTATGCAAAAAGGATGGGCCCACTTTTGGGTGGGAACAAGTAGTCCCAAATTAATTATTTTTGTTTGTAGAACAAGAGTGCCATTAATTATTTTTGTTTGTAGAACAAGATTGCCCCTCTTGTTCACTAACCAAACAATATCTAACATATTAAATTGTTGAGAACGATATTTTTATATTTTATATTTAACATTCTTTTTTATATCTGAACTCAAAATTTTTTAATAGATCAAAATTTGTAATAGATCAGGACATGAACTTAATTAAATGTATGAAAATTGAATAGTATCAGAAACTTAAAAAAGCGCGAACTCAGAACCTTCTACGATTCTAAATGAAATAAAACGAAATAATAGCTACTCTCTAAAAACTTATCAATTCTGGTAGAAGCCCGAAATAACTCGAAAGCAGGATTTACTGTTTTAATATCATGTAAAATTATACGAAGTATTGTAATATAAAAGCTTAAGCTGTTAAAAATATTTATATATTTTATATTCAACAATTACCTCTTTAACTTTTAAGTTTATTGAATTAAGTTTTTATAGCTAGTTAAGTTAAAAGTTTGTTAAATTTTGTGTCTCAGTTTGTTATTAGCAATATAGTTTTATTCAGTATAAAATGATTTAAATCATTAAATTTGCATAATTATCAATCAGATAAAATTCATAATTTATTTGGCTAAAATTACTTAATTTTAAAAATTAAACACGAAGGGGTCTCAGTTAAATAAATTATAGTCGAAAAATATTCTTCCAATATTATACGTACACCCGAAGAGATATATATGATATATATTTTATTTATTAGGTATTATTTGGTTGGAGAATAAAAAGAATATAAGGGGCTTTTGTTCTCCCAATAAAAATAATTAAGGTGGGATTCCCACCTTAACGGACTATCCGTTAAGGTGGGTATTATTTGTTCCCACCCAAAAGTGAGTGGGAATAATTTATTTCTATCATTTTTGCACACTTTTTGAAATAAATAAAATTTGAATTTTTAAATATATTAAACTTTAAGTTTTAATAAATTTAAAAATTTATACAAAATTTTTAAATTTTTTATATAAATTTTTAAATTTTTATAAATTTATAAATTTTTAATAAATTAAATTTTTTATATATAAACATGCTAAATTTAAATAATATAAATTATAATTAAAATTTTTTAAAATAGATTTTTAAGGTAAAGAATAATTCCATCAGTTAAATTTTTTTTTTTTTTCTTTATTCTTCTTATTCTATTCTTTCGAACTAAACATAATTTTTCTTATATCTGATACAACTTTAATACTCATTTAAACACAAAATTATATTATTTCTTATTTGTTCCTAAATTTAAATTTATTTTTGAAATAAATAATTTTTAATTATATTCGAATTAAACGTAACCTGAATAAATAGAATGTAAAATATATATTTTTTTTAGAGTTTACAAGTAGTATTTTTGTTCGCAGAATGGCAGTAGAGAGGAGCAGAGGTTCACAATTTATTTGGTTAAAATTATTTAATTTTAATATATTAAGAATTGAGGGCCTCAATCAAATAAATTGCAGATGAGGGGTTTTCTCAAAAAAAAGCAATCCTACCCATAGGTGTAGACTGTAGAGAGGGTCTCCATACATTTTTACCAATAAAAACACACTCATCAATAGAAGGTGGGTGTGTGAAAATATAAATGTAAGAAAAGGCACCAATTACCAAAGATTATGTTACATATACTAAAAAAAAATTAAATAAATAAATATTTTATTTATTTTATATAGTTGTATATATCGTAATTAGTTAATTATAATATATTTTCTGCTGTTTCATTAGAATATATATATATATATATATATATATATATATATATGTATGTATCTTCATATACTTTTATTCTAACACAGTTTGTATTAAATAATTCTTACAACCCTTTATTCGAGAGTTTAGATAGTTTTTTAAACAATTTATGTATTAAAAAAAATTATTTTTAAGTATTTTTAAAGTTTTTAAAAAAATATCGCTAGCAAAAATATCGACACTTATTATTAGTGTCGCTGTTATATGTGCCGTCGCTAAGATGTATACCAATATATTATTGTAATATCTCCGAAAAATATATTCCTTATTATAATTTAATTTGGAATATAAATAAAGGAAAATGCTATGTGTACACCTCTTTCGGGGTGTACATCATACACCCCACCCATCTAAGGGTGGGGATGTGATGATGGGTCACTTGATGTGACCCGTAAAAAGTATCGTCACCATTAAAATGGTGGAGGTGTATGATGTACACCCCTTCGGGGTGTACAGGTAGCATTGCTCATAAATAAAATATAAGTATCATATTTATATTAAAAATATTATAAAAATATATTTTTATAATCTAATTTTGTTGTAGTGATTATATATAAATTTATAAACTTCTCATAGATTTGTATTAGTAAAAATAAAAATGTTAGTAACATTTGTGAATGAAATGTAAATTTTACATCATATAAATAGGTTTAGAAAAATGATAGGTGGGTTACATCTTATATTTTTGATCCAAGAATTTATCTCATTAGATTACGTGGAATGTGAGAAAATGCCTTTCGACAGCAGACCCATCATTTCTGATAGAGGAAAAGGAATGGGCACTGTTACACCTAGATTTCTAGGTGTAATAAATCTTACATAATGATTTTTAATTATGCAATTAATTTTTTAAAATATTAAAAGTTTTTAAAAAAATTTTAAAATTTTTATGGTGTAAGATTATATTTATAAATAAATTTTTGGATAGAGAAGTGTAAATCACGAAAAAATTGTTGGCTAATATATGTCTATGTACGGCGTCGTGTTCTGTGAAGGGGGTTTAGTTATGGTCCAACTATATATTGAGTCCGGAGATAATAATGTGAGTTCGATTTTCTCGTGGGGTATGTATTAAGACCAGTATTTGGAAAAGTAAAATTATTATTTTACTTTTATTTTTATTAAAAAATAAATAATAAATTAATTTTTTTTTTAAAAAAATAAATTTAAAAATTTAAAATTTTATAGAAATATATTTATGAGATAATTGCCTGTATACTCCTGAAATATTTGATTTACTCCTCTTATTTTTTTCTTTCTAATATATCCTTCATACGTTCCGTTATTAAAAATATTCCTACCGTTTCTCTTTGTTAAGTTAACTAGGGTTAAACTAAAGTTAAATAATAATCGGAGTTGAAAATTATTAGATATACCTATTTTGTCTCTATCTACTAAAACTATTGAAAATTTTAAGAATACATAAAAAAAATTGGTTATGTTAGAAGGGTATATTTGAAAGGGCAAAATGGTAATTTCATACAGATAATATTTTAGAAAGGATAATTTTAATATTAGCCTTCTAAGAAAAATAAATACTCTAAAAATAAAAAAATTTTAAGAGGTATATAAAAAATGGGAAATGATACTTGTACACCCCATTTGGGGTGTATATCACACACCCCACCCATCCAATGGGTGGGGTGTGATGATGGGTCAATCGATGTGACCCGTAAAAGATATCGCCACCATTAAAATGGTGGAGGTGTATGATATACACCCCTTCGGGGTGTACATGTAGCATTGCTCATAAAAAATTGCCTCTATATTTATGAGATACCCAACCGTAGTTTTTTTTTTTTAAAATAAAAAAACTAAACTGCTGATGGTAAAATATTGTAAAATTTGTACGTCAAAAAAATATATAAAAGAAGGAAAATGCTATGTGTACACCCCTTTCGGGGTGTACATCATACACCCCATTCATCTAAGGATGGGGGTATAATGATGGGTCACTTGATGTGACCCATAAAAAATATCGCCATCATTAAAATGGTGAAGGTGTATGATGTACACCTCTTCGGGGTGTACATGTAGCATTGCTCATAAAAGAATACATAAAACCCAAGCAACCGTCCAATAAAGGTCACAAAGGTACCCCTCTCTCTCTCTCTCTTTATAACTTATAAGCAATACTCTCTCTCTCTCTCTCTCACGCGCACATACGAACACAGAAGAAAACAAAAGAGAGTTCAACAAGAGAAGCAGAAGCAGAAGCAGAAGTAGTAGGAGGGAAAGCAATGGAAGTGATCAGCGCACTCCCCCACGCGTCGTCGCCGCCCAACACCTTCTCCTCCTATCTCTCAGGAATCAACCGCGGTGCTTCTGCGTCCAGGAGAAGCTCCCGACCCGCGCGACTACTGGCGCTCCTCATTCGCGCCCTCATCACCTGCATCTTCGCAACAGGTTTTTCTCTTGGAAATGCACCGGCATTTGTGCTAATACGTCACGTAATACCATATTAATACCATATTATTATTAAAGTGAGAACGTAATTATATATCTTCTTCTTCTTCTTCTTCTTTTTTGTAGTTGGTTTATTCCTAGGAGCTGTAACAGGTGGTCTGATCGGCCTAGCTACTGAGAGCGGCGTGTTCCGCGGGAGCGGAACTGGGGCGATTACGGGAGTTTTGGTCTCATTAGAGGTGGTGGACTCATCTCTCGCTCTTTGGCGAAATAACGAATCCGGGATTTGGAGCATTCTCTATGTTGTGAGTTTTTTTTTCTTTTTTTTTGCTAAAAAAAGAAGAAGAAGAAGAAGAAGAAACACAAAATGTGTTGATTCAGTACGTATATGATTAACGCTAATTTATTTCTCTATATAGATCGACATAATATGTAGTCTTTTGAGCGGAAGGCTCGTCCGCGAGAAGGTCGATCCCACAGTCCAGAGTGCAGTCCAGAGTCAGGTATTAATTAATATCTCACTGCAGACTGCAATCCGCTAAACTATTATTATTATTATTTTAAAAAAAAAAAAAAAAAAAAATTAAATTGGGGGGTGCAGATGAATGCGGTGGACTCGCCCTTCAGAGAGGCCCTGGATATATTCGAAACAGGAGGCTTGAACGGCATGGCGAAGGACTCGATCGAGAAGCTTCCCGAGATTGAAATCACTGTTGCCAACAATGTGGACTCCTCTGGGGATCGAATTCGATGCTCAGTTTGCTTGCAGGCCAGTCAACAATCATTCATTCATTCATTCATTCTAGCTACAATATTATTCTCTCCTATGATGTAATTAATGTAATTAATGTGATATGATATTTTTTAAAAAAAAAAAAAAAAAATTAAAATTTGTTGTGTTTGCAGGATTTACAAATCGGAGAGACCGCGAGAAGCCTGCCGTCGTGTCAGCACAAGTATCATTTGCCGTGCATCGATGGCTGGCTCCTCATGCACGGCTCCTGCCCGTTGTGCAGGCGCGATTTGCTGACTGTCAACTCCTTTTTGTAGTTCTTAATTAACAAATTGGAGAGACCGCTAGCTGGGAGTCTGCCGTCATGTCAGCACAGATATCATTTTCCATGCATCAATGGCTGCCTTCTCATGCAACGGCTCCTGTCTTCCCGTTAAGGCCGGCGTGATTGGCTGACTATTCACTCCTTTTTGTAGGGGAAAAACTAAGTGTACACCTATACTCCTTTGGGGGTGTACATCTTACACCTCACTTCATTCTGGGGTGGGATAAATTTCACTCATCATTCGATGTGACGGATGAAATTCATTCCATCCTAAAAATGGATGGAGCGTAAGATGTATACCCCCAAGGAGTGTACAGGTAGCAATGCCCTTTTTGTAGTTCTTAGTTCTTACTTAATTTCGAAGTCTTTTTCGCCTTTTCTATTTTTATTTTTATTTTTATTTTTATTTTTTTTATTCTCTTCTACTCATGAATTGTATACCTGATACTTAATTAATTAATTAAGGCTGTGAAAGTTATATATTATGAAATATCAAATACACATGCTCTTCGTGAACTCGTTTGGTTATGTTACTGTTGGGCTCTAACCCAAGTTGGACCATCGACAGCGTTTGGCGCTCATCGATCGGCTCTTGATTTGATTTTCAAAATGCGTCTCAAAATTAATCAACCAGGTTGATTGAAAAAGAATCGATTCAATCATATTCTTCTTAATCAAAATACTCGAATTATAACTAAAGGAGGCTCAGCTTAAAGAATCGAACCGTTTTGTATTTCTCAAAAAATAATTGGGCTTCAAAAAAAAACTCACAAATTATACTAAAAAGTATATACTGAAATTAAAGAAAATAAAATTATTATTATTATTATTTCTTACAGAAAGGTCGCATGTTATGGCTCCGAATTCGAAATTTCGAATATCAATTATTAAGTCATTTGCCACTTGAATTAGGAACGATTGATGAAAGAGAAAATGTTGTGATCACTTTTTTTTTTGATGTGTGAAAGATTCTTTAAACATAGGAGAATTTGACTATTTATACAAGTGTGGTTCCCTCATGAGATAATTCATCATTTCTGGCAAGTTATTCAGTCACGTCCCATATTTATCGGCACATTTCTCATTCTAGGGAGCGCGTTTGGAATAGAGTCTTGTTGGTCATGAAATGCACTTGTTATGATTTCAATCCTTTTCGTCTAAAACTCGCTCAGATTTAGGGATTACTTTTTCGACTCCTAGTATACCACGTGTCATCTTCTGATTTATCTGAGTTAGTAAATCAATTTGTTCGCCTTTTTTACCACGTGTTATTTTTTAATTCGCTTAAGTCGGCTGACAATATTGACGGATTTTTTTAAATTTTTTTTTTACGTAGTGATTTTTTTGGTTCTAACAATTACACCTACGATCTTAAAATCATACAGTCTTGAGATCCGTAAAGTAAAAATTAAAAATTCTGAATATTAAAAAATAAACTAATTAATCATACAGTCTTAAAATCCTCAGCAAAAACCATATATAAATGAATGAATAAATAAATAAGTAAACAAATAAAAGCTTTCAACTTGAATTGGGTTCATTAATGACCAAAAAAAGAGTACAGAGGCTGGTGTTGAATTTGAAGGCCAAGCACATGACTTCTTTTTTTTTAAATAAAAATTCTGGCATTTAATGCTCTGCAGAGATTGTTGGGTAGATAGATAGATAGATAGATTAGAGAACCAAACCATGTTCAAATTTTCAATAACTTAGGGTTACTTACAAACTCATAATCTCTCTCCCAATACTTTTATGGATCAAAATATACACAAAATTTATCAAAACTATAAATTATTTTAAATTAATTTGTTAAATTTTTAAAATTTTTAATTTTACTACTTAATTTTTTAATTTATTTAATTTCAGCTAATTGACGGCATTTTAACTTTAAAATTTAAACTAATTATTTTAATAAATTTAAAAGTGTGAGAATTACATAATGTGTACTAACTAAATTTATAAAAATAAATAATACATTCAAATTTTAAAATAAAAATATTATCAACTGACTCAAATTAAATAAATTAAAAGATTAAATAAGTAAAATCAAAATTAGTTATAGTTGTGAACCAATATACCTATCTTTGTGAGGTGTGTTGATTGTTTTGACCTTGAAATTGATCTAATTAATGAATTACCTTTTCTAAAAGTTTTAGTTCACCAACCTTTTACTTTTTAGGTGTTGGAATTTGCTTCATAGTCTTTCTATCATATTATAATATAATATAATATAATATTAGTTATTCTGTTAAATTGTCCTAAGAATGGTCAAACATGCATGCTACTTAGGAACTAGCTAGGATCCCTTGAGAATGGTTGTATGGAATTTTGGATACTTTTGAACTAGGAATCCATTTAAAAAACTAAGATTATACCATAATGCAGAGTTTGGTAACCTAATTGCAAAAAAAAAATAAAAGCTGATGAGGCCAAATCTAGCTAAAAGTTAAAAGGCCACCTAATGCAATTTAGCACATGAGAACAAGATTGTTGTTTTCAGTCAATCTCTTCTAGCTCACCGCTGATGATCTCCTATTTAATTTTAAGGTTAATTTCATAGAGATCCTCGTAAATATATCAAATAGCATATATATTCTTACAAAATTTAACTTTTTTATATTTATTTTCTTTAAAAATTCTAAATTATTCGTATATGTTCATTTGATTTGTTAGGGTTTGCTTAGACCTTGTTTGGTAATGGATATAAGGGGAGATAAGGGGTTATCCCGCCTCTTATACCCAAATAAGAAAATGAAAGGGGGAGAACAGCTAAAGAACAGTTGTTTCCCCGATATCGGATTATCTCGGGATAATCCGAAGTGGAACAACTTGTTCCACCTTTCTTTCTTTCCTTTCTTTTTTTTTTTTTTTTTTTTTTTTTTTTTTTTTTTTTTTTTTTTTTTTTTTTAATTAAACAAATTTAAATTATAAGATATTTAAATTTATAAAATTTAAAATTTAATTTTTTTATTTTTAAAATTTAAAAATTTTTACTTTTATTTTAAATAAATTAAAAATTTTAAATTTTTTAATTTTTTTTGTAATTTATTAATCTATACAAATTTATACCAAATGTTTAAAATTTTTAAATTTATACCTATTTTTATATACAAATTTTTGAATTTTTAAAAATTTAAAAATTTTTAAAAACTACAAAATTTTTAATAATTTTTTTTATATATAAGTAAAATATAAATTTTAATAAATATTTTAAATTAAATATTTAAAATAATATTATTAAAATTTTTATCTTAAATTAAAATTTTAATCTCTCTATTATTTTTATTCCACTTTAATTTACCAAACACAATTTTTTTTATTTCCCGTATAACTCTTATACTCAACCAAACGCAAAATTACTTTAATTCCTGCTATACATGAACTTATACCTATCCCAGAAATGACCAATTTGATCATTTTCGCTTATATCCGAACCAAACGCAGCCTTACTGTTTATTTTTTTAATAGAATATAAATAAAATATCAATTTTATTATTGTAAATATGCCCCTCCAAAAATCGCAACGGTTAAAAAAATATACCTATGATTAAGTATAATATCTAAAAAGGTAAAAATAAATAAATTGATCTTAATCGCTAATCAAAAGTAAGTATTTAATTTATGATTAACTATATTTTTTTAACTGATATTGACGGTATGGACATATATGAATAATTTAATATTTTTTAAGAAATAAATATAAAAAATTAGATTTTATAAAAATATATTTGCTATTCGATATATTTATAGGGATAAGTATGAAATTAATCCTTGATTTTATTATGTTTGCATGTTATTTATTTACTGGGCATCCACCTTGTTTCCTACTCCACTTTCATAATTAGGTGAATAAACAACCTACAAAGTCCATCTCCTTGGCTAGTTTTGCACCACCACCTTTTAAACCATGTGCAGTTTATGAAGATTAATTGTGGATTACATTTATTTTATTTGGCCATCTTCTTCTTCTTTTTTTTTTCCTTCTTTTGTCTCTTTCTTAAAGCAAGCATTCTAACATCTAATCATTAATATCACTATCACTTAAGTCTAATTTGGTAATCCAGTGACTAAAAATATAAACTTTTTATTCAATTAATATAATAATTTCATAATTTAAATTAATTTTATATATAAGATATAATATGACTAAACCTCTAAATCTTGCTAGAGCATTTTTTTGCAGTGAATAAGTTTAAAAAATTAAAAGAGTTAATTAAGTGTGTTATGATTCAAATAGTCCTAAGATGTATGACCTCATGAAAAGTCCGGACATCATAATCAATATTAAAGCCAATCACTAGCCACAAATGTGAGACGAGTCTCGACTAAATCAGGAGTATACGGCCGGCGAGCACGACTCCTTGGTTGATGACCGTTGTAGATAGAGCGTGGCTCCTCACAAAATCGGTTGAGCTTAGCAAGACGAGTTTCACATCGCCTGATGTTTGCGAGTGTGCTTTATCTTGACGAGAATATCAGAACTTAAAAGGAGAGAAATATAATACCCCTAAAATTTGAATTAGTTATATATATAAAGAATAATAGAACTAAACCTTTAAATTCAGCTATTATATTTTGGACAGTGAATAGGTTTAAGATATTAAGAAAGTTAAGCATGCTATGGTTAAAATAGTTCTAAAATAAGTAATCTCCTGACAAATTGAAACGTCACAGGTAAAATGCCTAAATTATTTAAAACTGTTTTAATCTTTTTTCCTCCGTCACTAATGGAGAAGTATATGGTTACATACTTCTCTAATGGCAGTTGCCAATGCAATCTTATAACTTAAGAAAAAATAAAATTGAAAACACTTTTGAAATTTTTTAGTCTTTTAAAATATAAAAGCAATACTTTTGACCACTATATTACCAAACTAAGTCGTAGAGTGATTGGTTGGGACCTTCCTTCGCAATACATTTAGGTTTCCAGTTCAAATCCCACTGTATATGAGAAATTGCAATGAACCAACATGTAATTGATTTATACCCTCCATTGTTTCAGTCAATCAGATAACTTAGGGATAAATTAGACCATTCAGTAACGCCCCGTTTGGTTGGGAGATAAAGAAAGAATAATTTTTTTTATCCCCTAATTTATCTCCTACTTAACGATTATTCTGGGATAACTCCTCTCTTCCCATAAAATAGGGTTTTATTTCTGAACAGTAAATGGGCAAAATTATAATTTATTATTTATAATTAAATTATAATATAAAATATAATAAAAAATAAAAAATAAAAAATATATAATATAAAATATAAATTATAATATAAAATATAATATAAAATATAAATTCATGTCACTGATACACAAAAAGTATTCATCTACTCTTTGCAGCATATATTCCAACTTATTACTCATATCATTTAGTAATGAAGGTGGGTTCTTGGTGATATTTTCCTTTCCTAAAATCATGATTCTTTTTATCACCATGTGTCATTAATTTGTACCATTCCTGGAACACGACCAGTGCTTTTAACTCTTATCTGCTAGATGTACAGATTACTGGTATGAATAAATTGCCCTGCAACAAGTCAAACAGCTGACATTTTAAGGACCATATACGTGACTTCTCAATAATCCCAAATAAAATTATAATTAAATATATAAAAGACAGTGGGCACTAGCAATAATAATTTGTTTAAGTATTTTGGATTGTGATTTTGGCCCAATAAATTATTATTACTAATGGATCGGATCGTTATATTTGACATCAGAACTAATCACCAGCCGAAAGTGTGTAACGAGTTTCGACTGAGTCAGAATCTGAAAGATAATATGACGGGCTATGTCAAGCGTGTCTGAATGACAAGACTAGCGAAACAAATCTCACATCACGGCCGACGATATTGGGCTATATGTGTGTTTGGACAGACGAAAACGTTTAATTAGATATATAGAAGACAATAGACATTAATAATAATAATAATAATTGCTAGTGAATCGGATCGTTTCATATACATTGAAAGGATATGATCTATGGAGTTTTTTTTTGTCTCTCATCTTATTTGAAAAAAGTGATTGTGGATTAGTACTGTGTTAGTGTAGATTAATAATATGATTTCATCCCTTTTGTACTTTGCTAAGGCAAATATATATAATGCAGGACATGAAGAGATTTGATCAAAGATTTACAATAGAAGTTTGTTTAAGTAGTTCTCCAACTTTTTTTAACAATTAGCCATAGTACATTTTATTGATAGGTTATGTTACACGGACACACGTTAAATAAAGTTTGTTGACTCTTAACATAAATGTGTGAGTGCAAAAGACAGTCTCTTTTTTTTTAGAGGGTTCTTCTCTGCAGCTTCTGGAAGATTTGTGTATCTTCAAGTACTAATATGTGCAATCTTTTTTGCTCAACACATGAAAAGATTTTCCTCAGGAGAAGTAGAAGCTAAAATCTTAGGCTAAAGTTACTGATAGGGCTATATTTTTTTTTTTTTTTTGAGAGAGAAAGGTAGCATGTTATCCGATTCGTTTATTTTTTAAATAAATTTAGCTAAAAATGTAAAACAACTAGACTTCAAACTCGGGTCACGAGTATCAACCACCAAACCTTTTGCCACTTGCACTAGGAACAGTTGATCTAATAGGGCCATATTTGTTTCTTATAATATGGTGAATTGCACTTACTTGGTTAATTGGATCTTAAATGCTATTCCAAGATAGAATACATCTCCACCGCTGGCTCAGCTAACAATCATATCACCACCAACGTAAAGATGAGTCGTTAATAATAATTTTTAATATTTGTTCTAAGATATATAGTTCAGAATCAGTTGCACTATCCTACTATTAAATCTGTTATAATTTGGTTTACATTTGTATTTATCTAAATTGAAGTTAAATACTAATCTAATTAGGATAATATGAGATTTAGATTGTTTGGGTACAACTAGAATTTAATTAGGAGTTCAATTAGACTACAAATTCTAATTAGATTCTAGTTTGGAAGCATATATTATATATAGCATATCCGGTCATTTTAATAAAGCCGCAACTTTAATTAGCGAAAGGGCTAATTAATTTAGGCCAACCAAGTAAGATAGGTGCTGTTTGTGTTGGAATATATACGCCACATTAATGAAGCCCGAATTTTAATTAGATGTCATGTTCTAATTAATTTAGCAACCCAAGAGGAGAGATGCCGTATTGGAGGAGTTATATGTTGCTAATGAAGCCGGCAACTAATTAAAAAATTAAAGCTCTAAGGTGAGGACGTCCATACAATTGGATTTTTCCGAATCGCTAGGGTGGACGTAAATTTTGATATTTCAATTTTATTTAGAGCTTCGGTTTTTTTGAGAGATATAATCTTTGTATTCTACTTTTGATATTAATAAAAGTCTTTACTCCGTCTTCACCCATGGATGTAGACCGGTAGCCGAACCACGCAAATTTTGATGTGCTCTTTCCTTTTCTTTTCTTACATTATTTTTTTCTTGGATCTATTTTTTGCCGTTTCGATTTAACAAACTGATATCAGAGCCTTCTATTCCATTGAGGATTGATAATTATGACGACAAAGCTCGAGATCCAAAAATTTGATAGGATCAACAGTTTTGCATTATAGGAAGTCAAAATGCGTGTTATACTAACGCAACAAGGATTGTAAAAGGCACTGTTGGGAAAAGAAAAGATGCCCGATTCGTTAACGGCGGAGCAGAAGGAGGAGATTGATGATAAAGCTCTGACAGTAATACAATTATGTTTATCCGATGAGGTATTGCGCGAGGTTTTGGATGAAAAAATCGCTGCAGGCCTATTGCTTAAGTTGGAATCTCTCTATATGACAAAATCTCTCACCAACAAGTTATATTTGAAGTAACGTCTCTTCATGTTGCGCATGGAGAAAGGTATCTCTATTAAATCGCATTTAGATGAATTTAATTCTATTATTATGGATCTCCGCTTTATAGATGTCAAAATCGAGGAGGATGATGAAACCCTTTTATTATTATGTTCTTTACCGCCCTCTTATAAAAAATTTCGTGGGACCTTCTTGTTTAGTCGGGATACTCTATGTCTCAATAATGTCAAATCTTCTCTACTATCAAAAGAAATGATTGCATGCAGATAAGTAATGAGACATGTGGAGTTTCAGAAGAAGGTTTGGTTGTTAGAGAGAGGTCTCGGGAAAAGGATTCCGATAATAGAGGTACATCTAGATCAAAGTCAAAACACAGGAATCTGATTTGCAGTTATTGTAAGAAAAAGGGTCATATAAAAGCCGATTGTTTTAAATTGAAAAATAAAGAACAACGGAAGAATAACAATGATAGAAATCAAAATAAAAAAAAATACTAACACTGAGGCTGAAGCAAGTGTTGTAGCAAAAGAATCAGATAGTAGTGATATTATCTTCACAATTACCGATATGACAAATAGACAAGATGGGTGGCTTATGGACTCTGCATGTTCCTACCATATATGCATGCACAGAGAGTGGTTCTCGACATACAAGCCTATTCAAGGCTGCGTGTTCCTACCATATATGCATGCACAGAGAGTGGTTCTCGACATACAAGCCTATTCAAGGTGGAGTTGTATTGATGGGAAATCACGCGAAATGTATAGTTGTTGGCATTGGCACTATTCGGATACGAATGTACGATGGAGTTGTGAGGACTACATCTGAGGTTCGGCATGTTCCGGAGATGAGGAAAAATCTGATCTCATTGGGTACACTTGATGCTAAAGGTTTTAAATATTCTTCAGTTGATAGATTAATGAAGGTCGCTAAAGGAAATCTCGTAGTGATGAAGGCCAAATTGTCCGATATGTTATATATTCTACAGGGTTCTACTGTGACAGGTTCAGCAGCGGTGACTTCTTCCTCTTTGTCAGATTCAGATAGCACCAAATTATGGCATATGCGATTGGGCCATATGAGTGAATATGGTATGACAAAATTGAGCAAGAGAGGTTTACTTGGTAGTCAGAGTTTAGAAAAGTTGGATTTCTGCGAATATTGTGTTCTTGGCAAACAAAAGAGAGTCAGTTTTAAGGCCGCAGTTCATCGAACAAAAGGTACTCCGGACTACATTCATTCTGATCTTTGGGGACCCTCTCGTACTCCAACTCACGGTGGTGCTAGATATATGTTGACTTTTATTGATAATTATTCTCGTAAAGTGTGGGTATTTTTTCTAAAAAGTAAGGATGAGGTGTTCAATTATTTTAAACAGTGGAAGGTTATGATTGAGAAGCAAACTGAAAGGAAGAAAAAGAGATTAAGAACTGACAATGGCTTGGAATTTTATTCGTCGGAGTTTGAAAAATTCTGCAAGAATGAAGGAATCGTCAGACATTACACCGTTAGGCATACTCCACGGCAGAACGGAGTGGCCGAATGGATGAACATAACTCTTTTGGAGAGAGCCCGTTGCATGCTCTCTAATGCTGGCTTAGCGAAGAGTTTCTGGGCAGAGGTGATCTCTATAGCATGTTATTTGGTAAACAGATCTCCACATTCGGCACTTGATTGCAAAACTCCGGAGGAGGTATGGTCTGGTTGCCCTTCTGATTATTCTAATTTGCAAATATTTTGTTGTCCTGCTTATGCTCATATAAATGAAGGCAAGTTAGAACCTAGGGCTAAAAAGTGCATATTTATTGGTTATGCATCGGGGGTTAAGGGATATCGATTGTGGTGTCCTGAATCGTCTAAATTACTTATTAGTAGGGATGTCACATTTGACAAGTCTGTTATGTTATATCCTAATCATATTTCTTCTTATGAGACCCCGAGTACTAATAAGCAGGTGGAGATAGAGACCGATAGTATTGTTCAGTTGCAGAATTCTTCTCAGTCAGAATAGTTTCAGTCGCCAGACGCCTCAGCTACTGAAACCCCACAAGTTGAGAGGCAGAGCATTTCTACAGGTAGAGCGAGGAGACAGATTAAACCACCACAGAGATACGGCTATGAGAATTTAGTTGCTTATGCTCTTTCAGTGGCACAAGATACAGAAGAATATTGTGAACCTTCCACATATGATCAAGCTATTTCTAGTGCCAGTTCTGCAGAGTGGTTGGTAGCAATGAATGAAGAGATGTAGTCTCTTCATAAGAATCACACATGGGAGTTGGTAAAACCGTCTACAGGTAAGAAAATTGTTGGCTGCAAATGGATCTTCAAGAAAAAGGACGGAATCTCCGGCGTGGAAGATACAAGGTACAAAGCTCGTTTAGTTGCTAAGGGCTACAGTCAGATAGAAGGTGTTGACTTCAATGATATTTTCTCACCCGTTGTGAAGCATACTTCTATTCGTCTTCTTCTATCATTAGTAGCCATGTATGATCTGTCTCTTGAGCAGCTTGATGTTAAGACAGCTTTTTAACATGGAGAACTTGATGAGCAACTTTATATGAAGCAGCCAGAGGGATTCATTATTGAAGGAAAGGAAGACCATATTTGCCTGTTAAAGAAATCACTTTACGGCTTGAACAGTCTCCTCGGCAATGGTACAAGCTGTTCGACTCTATCATGACAGGTCACAAATATTCCAGAAGCAAACGTGACAGTTGTGTATATTTCAGGAAGCTTGATAAAGGATCTTTCATATATTTGTTACTATGTCGATGATATGCTGATTGCTTCTAACGATATAGTTGAGATAAATAAATTGAAGACATTACTGAAGGATGAGTTCGAGATGAAAGATCTAGATGCTGCAAAGAAAATTCTTGGTATGGAAATTAAGAGAGCCAATAAGTCAGGACTACAGCATTTGACACAGGAGAAATACATAGAGAAGATTTTAAAGCGTTTCGGAATGACAGACGCAAAATCGATAAGCACTCCTCTTGCGGTGCATTTCAGACTTTTTGCCGCGCTGTCACCTCAGTCTATGTTGATGAGCACTCCTCTTTTGTATATTTCAGGAAGCTTAATAAAGGATCTTTCACATATTTGTTACTCTATGTCGATGATATGCTGATTGCTTCTAACGATATAGTTGAGATAAATAAATTGAAGACATTACTGAAGGGTGAGTTCGAGATGAAAGATCTAGGTGCTGCAAAGAAAATCCTTGGTATGAAAATTAAGAGGGACAATAAGTCAGGACTACTGCATTTGACACAGGAGAAATACATATAGAAGATTTTAAAGCGTTTTGGAATGATAGACGCAAAACCGATGAGCACTCCTCTTGCGGCACATTTCAGACTTTTTGCTATGCTGTCACCTCAGTCTGATGATGAGCGGGAGTGCATGTCACATGTTCCTTATTCTAGTGTTGTTGGGAGCATTATGTACGCCATGGTTTGCACACAGCCAGACATCTCCTATGCAGTGAGTTTGGTTAGCAGATATATGACCAATCCTAGTAAGACTCATTCGCAAGCTATTAAGTGTATTTTGAGATACCTACGTGGTACCACTAACACTTGTCTCGAGTTTGGGAGGTGTAAAGATGGTGTGGTTGGATATGTTGATTTAGATTTTGCAGGTGATTTGGATAGAAGAAGATTACTTTCAGGTTATGTATTCTTTATCGGTGGATGTGCAATTAGTTGGAAAGCTTCATTACAACCAATTGTCGCCTTGTCTATGATTGAGGCGGAGCATATTGCTATGACAGAGGGCGTGAAGGAAGCTATGTGGCTATGAGGCTTATTTGGAGAACTTACTTTTTATTGGGATTTGACAGTTGTTTATTCAGATAGTCAAAGTGTTATTCATTTGTCTAAAGATCAAATGTTTCATGAGAGGACAAAGCACATCGATGTAAAGTTTCACTTTGTTCAAGATGTGATCGGAAAGCGCATAGTGACTGTTAAGAAGATTGATACTGAAGACAATCCGGCAGATATACTTACTAAGCCTTTTACTATTACCAAGTTCAAGCATTATTTGGACTTAGTGTCGGTTGGCAGCACTTGAGGCCCTACAGGGCGTTTGGAGAAAATGGAGCACTAAGAACGTTAAAAAATATTGAGAAGAATTCAAATCAAGGTGGAGTTTTGTGGCAACCTCAACACAGTGGCTAAAGACTACAAATCAAACCAAGGTGGAGATTGTTATAATTTGGTTTAGATTTTTATTTATCTAAACTGAAGTTAAATCCTAATCTAATTAGGATAATATGAGATTTAAATTATTTGGGTATAATTAGAATTTAATTAGAAGTTCAATTAGACTATAAATCCTAATTAGATTTTAGTTTGGAGGGATATATTATATATATAGCATACCCGGCCACTTTAATAATGCCGCAACTTTAATTAGCGGAAGCCCTAATTAATTTAAGCCAATCAAGAAAGATACGTGTTGTTTGTGTTGGAATATATACGGCCATATTAATGAAGTGGGGATTTTAATTAGATGTCATACTCTAATTAATTTAGCAACCCAAGAGGAGAGAGGTCGTATTGGAGGAGCCATATGTTGCTAATGAAGCTGGCAACTAATTAAGAAATTAAAGCTCTAAGGTGAAGGCGTCCATATAATTGGATTCTTCCGAATCGCTAGGGTGGACGCAAATTTTGATATTTCGATTTTATTTGGAGTTTCGATTTTTTTGAGAGATATAATCTTTGTATTCTACTTTTGACATTAATAAAAGTCTTTACTCCGTCTTCGCCCATGGATATAGACCGGTGGTCGAACCACGTAAATCTTGGTGTGTTATTTTTTTTTCTTTTCTTAAATTATTTTTTTCTCATATCTATTTTTCGCCGTTTCGATTTAATAAACTGGTATCAGAGCCTTCTATTCCCTTGAGGATTGAGAATTATGACGATAAAGTTCGAAATCCAGAAATTTGACAGGACCAACAGTTTTGCATTATGGCAAGTCAAGATAGGTGCTACACTAACGATTGCAAAAGGCACGGTTGGGAAAAGAAAAGATGTCTGATTCGTTAACAGCGGAGCAGAAGGAGGAGATCAATGATAAAGCTCTTACGGCAATACAATTATGTTTATCCGATGAGGTATTGCGTGAGGTTTTCGATTTTCTTGAGAGATATAATCTTTGTATTCCACTTTTGACATTAATAAAAGTCTTTACTCCGTATTCGTCCGTGGATGTAGACCGGTGGCCGAACGACGTAAATTTTAATGTGCTCTTTTCTTTTCTTTTCTTACATTATTTTTTTTTTAGATCTATTTTTCGTCGTTTCGATTTAACAAAATCTATTAGTGATCACGTGCAATACTCGAATATAATCTTATCACGAAAATAATGTCCCTTTTGTTTCTTCTATTCCCACCGCAAACCAACGTGTAATTTTTAGTATTCTCTGTTGTTCCGAGCAATCAGAAAACTCAAAGATTAAAAAGACGTTTCTGTACAAATTATCTCACCTTTTGTACTGGTATTTTTCACCAGTATAGGTGGGCTCTTAACAATATTTTCCTTTTCCTACTGATAATTTTTTTTTTATCACAAATACCATTGAAACATATCCTGGAGCACAACTAGTGTTTTTAGCTCTATCTGCTAGATCTGCAGAGCACTAGCATGAACACAAATTCTTGAAATAAGTCAAAGAGTTGACATTGTAATGGCTATGTACTGTACCTGTTACAAAGCTTACTGATAGAGATTTATGGCTCTGATTTTCTTCCAAATCAGAGATCTGATCAGAGTTTTATAATAGAAGCATATTATACGAACACATTAAATAGAGCACTCAAAAAACGTAGTATATTTCTTTCACGATCATCTCCACACTCTTAAATACATGAAGAATTCTATTTTGTATGAATTTTGAAATCAAATCTTAAATTATTTAAAATCTAATTTTATTCAATTTTTTTTTCTTTTTTCGCTGTGTTTCACCTTGCGCAAAATTCTAACATTAATACCCAAACTGTTATTGTTTTTCATCAACTTTTTCAATTTGAGCATCATCCTAGTAACCTGAGTTCTCAAAATGATAATCATATACTGAGGGAGAAAACAAGAGTAAAGATATGCAAGGAAATTCATGCAGATGTTTATCACTCGGTCTAAAGGATTCGACTTTTCGACGAATTGAACCAAAACAAGGATTGATTGAATACTTTAAACCCTGCTTGATTCATTGTTCTTGCTCCCATAAAAAGTTTAAGCAAATTCTTTCCCTGTCGAGTGTCGAAACAATACTTACAACAACAACAGTTGCCCACCAAAATGTCCCTCCTAATCCTATTCCTATCAAACAACTACTTACAGAAGAACCTGAGTTAGAAGCAAAGGCTCAAAAAGATCCAAAACTGGGGGCAACACATAAAACCCAACAATAATAAACCAATCACCAACTACCGCGCGCATAATATACCAAAGAAGGATAACATTTTATCATCTACTATCCAATGCAATATGTGATTCTGAACCCTCGACACCATTTGGTTTCTCGGTAATCCTATCGGGAACCTTCAACTCCTCGTTGTGCATCAGGAGCTCATCGTAAAGTTTAAGGGACTCCTTGGAAAATTCAGCCAACGACTCGAATATACTAGCCAAGCCTATCTTGAATCCGTTGAGAGTGACCTCATGGGTGTTCTTCATACATTCATGATGCTTCGCTTTCTCGCTCTCCCATTTCTTCCGCAAAGCATTTAGCATCTCTTTCCTCTCCGACAAGCTCTCGACTTTTTGCTTCACATCCGGCTCAGCTTTATACTCCAAAAGCTTGGATTCCACAACTTTATTCTCTGCTCTCTTGAAAGCAACAACCCTTTTATCGATCTCTTTCGCGAGGTTGTCGACTCTCCTCTTCTGTTGCTGCTCCTCCCCTTGCTTAACCCACAGAACCCTCGCACTTCTGATAAAACTTCTCATAGCGCAAGATACGGGCCTGTCGGTTAACTTATTTAATGCTACAAACCATTCATGGCAAAGCACAACCAAAGGGGGCAACAGGGTTTTATTACTCGGAAGTGAGGACCTGCCTCGAGAGGAATAGACCATGTCGGACAAAATGAACCTTGTTAGCCAGCCGTCGAGTGCTTCTCCGTAAGCCTTCTGAGCAGCGACATAGCTTAAAAAGGAAGCCCTCCAGTTCCGAAGTTCAGCCTCTAGTTTAAGCGTAGCATGTCGCTGAGCGTCGTTACTGAATTTTCCATACGCGGGACATGTAAAGGAATTCACTTTGAACATTATCTGCTTCTGGATTTCGTGCGATTCTAGCATTATCTTCCATGTTCTCATTAGGCTGCACAAAGAAAATAGCGTAAATAGATGAATATCTTCATGAAACAAAGAATTCGCACAGCCATATTACCAAAAAAAAATTTAAAAAAAAAAAAGGTACAAAAACTCTTTTAAGTTTCGATTTGCAAATTGGATCCATATTTTTCAGTTTTGGTCCAAAATTGCAAAAACAAATATAAAATACGAAAAACGGATAATTTTTTCAGCGATACTCCCAGTAAGGAGTGTAAACTTACCCTTGCAGCAGCTCGATGAGCTGAGGCTGCAATTCTTCATCTCTCAGCTTCTGTATTTTCTCCGAGATTGATTCTGCCGAGCGTAGAGCCACCCTTATTCTTGTGTATAATTCTCTTACCACAGTTCTAGTTTTGTCAAGTACACGTGGATCGGCTCCTTTAGCATCTTGGTTTCGTAGCTGTGAGCACTTCTTCAAATAGGCTTGCCAGGTCCGATCGCCAGCCTACAGAAAAACTAATAGCATTTTTAAATAAAACATACTATTGTAAAGAATTTCTCTTGCTCGAAAAGAGACAGGAAAAAGGTCTGCGCGTGTGATCAGTTTCAACATGAAACTAATGTTACGAGACATAAAACCATGTCACAAATTTAGTTATTTTCAGAAAATGTTCACTCTTAGGGAAAATTCCAACTGTTTGTCGACTCCATATTGTTTGAAAGTGAGATGGTTTTATGTCTGATCTTCTTTTCATGCGGAACCAATATGTTGATTATGGAATTCGACAATAGAGTTTTCGTAGACATTAAATTTAGTATTATTTAGTTAGAAAAATTAGCGCATTTTGCCGTTCAAATAAATCAGAATGCTGGACCTTGTTTTTGAGAAACACCAAATTGATAAACATAAGTGTTCTAGTATTAAATCAAAGTGTCGTCAACATACAAAGAATCTCAAAATGTTTTGCGCCTCAAGATCAAATTGCACTTGCTAAAGACGGTAGCATTATCATCTTCATGAGCATTATGATTTGCGAGGCATCAAAAGATGAAAGGTACCTTCACTTCCTCGTAAAGCTTCTTCTCCCAAGCATATAACCTTCCAAGAGTCTGGGAGTGACTTCCCGACGACATGCCACCGTAGTCATCGAATATATCGCTCCCACTCTCTGCCCACGACATGCTACTTGAGCTTGCACCGAGATGACTCCTATACGATGACGACAGAGATGAAGGAGATCGATGCCATGTGATCGCTTGCATTATCTTAGATGAATTTTCTGGCCCGCGGGAGACGATTTATAAGTTACATGATTATTCAAATAAAAATAATAACAAAGTAACAACTAATGCAGTAACACTAAGTAGTCACAGTAGGCCTTATGGGCAGGAAAGAGCCAAGTGAAATAAAGAGGCTCTTACATTGGCCCTACAGAAGCTCAAAATTGGCGAATAGCATGGCACAACATACCTAGAAGTTAACCATATCCAGAAATAACTGTCTAACATGCACAAATTTGCAAAAGAACCAACAACATGCAGCTTAATATGCACCTTAGAGCAAAATCAAAGTTCATCAATAAGAAATTTGAAGCTTCTGAGTTCTAAGAAAGCTCATTTTGCATGGATGGACAGTAAAAAGAAAAGAGGGGGCTACAAGAAGAGACTAATGCCAAGTAAAAATGCTGCTTTAATCTTAGCAAAGAATAGTCAAAGGCTCTTTTTTTTCTTCTGAGAAAGTTCATGCCAAACTCCAACTGGATAAAACTCCACTTTATTTACTCAACTTTTGCATCTTCTTTCTACTGGGTAGCATTTAGAACTAGAAAGAACCATGAGCTAACTTTATTGACTAGACACAGCATAAAAAGATAATCCCAACTGGATAAAACTCCCAAACAGTAGAAAGGGAGAGGGAATTTTTTTTTTTTTTTTTTATGGTCATATAACTAGTAACTAGAAAGAAAAAAATGAGGGAATATAATGGAAAAGATAAAAAAGAGAATTCTTATTCCCTATTTAAGCCACAAAATTAGAGGACATTTTGGTACCAAACTAAGATAAACCAAAAAAAAATAGTAAAGAAAGGGGGAAAAGATCAGAAAAAAGAAAGAAAAATTAATTCCCAATGCTGTAAAAATGGTGGAAAAAAAATGAAAAGCCATTAACCTCAACAAAATGAAAAGAAGCTAAAAAAAAAAAAGAAAAGAAAAAAAAGACTCGACAAAAAAGGGGAGGTAAAAAAGGGAGAAAATAAAAATCCCACCTTTGATGTCATCAAGACCAGGTTGAAGGCTGGTTCTATTGAGCTCGAGCATACGCGACACCTCCTTCCCCGAATCACACGCCCTCACGAAGTGGTCTCCCACCTCCCTAAGCGCTTCTAGAAGCTCCCTCCCCACTCCATTACCCTCCTCCTCTTCCTCTTCCTCCGCCGCTTCGATCCCCTTCTCCACCACCCCCACATCCACTCCATTACCAACCTCTTCTTCTCCTCCTCCTCCTCCTCCTCCTCCTCCTCCTTTCTCTTCCACCTCCAAAGCTGCCACCTTTTTCTTCTTCTTCTCCTCCGCCACCACCTCACTTTCGTTTTCGTCATCGTCTTCATCTTCTTCGAGCTCGGGTATCCCTTCCTCCTCCCTCACCGCCCTCAAATCCTCCTCCGAGCTCCCTCCCCACCCCCCCGCCACCACCTCCTCCTCCTCCTCCTCCTCCTCCTCCGCCGACGCGGTGCTCACCCCGTAGAACGGGTTGAAGAAGTCCCATCCCGCGAACCCCCCCGCCGGCGGCGGCGGCACCGCCGCAGCCGCGACGTGGGCCTCCGAGAAGAAATACCCAGAGCCCATTTCCCCCCGTAGCTCCTCCTCCTCGCGCGTCGCCTCCTTTTTGGCCTCCGCCTCCTTCTCCCTCTCCTCCGAGGTGAGGGTGGAGGCGGAGCGCGCGGACGCGGCGGAGGGGTTGGGGCTGGGTAAAGGCGCCGCCTTTGGGGAGGAGGAGGAGAGGTCCGGGTCGGGGTCGGGGTCAGGGTCATGGTCGGTGTCGGGGAGGGTGATGAGGATTGGAACGGGGGAGGAGAGCCGCGCGACGAATATGTCGAGGGCGGCAGCGACGGCGCCCAGGGAGCAAGAATAGGCGCCGTGGGCGGCGGCGAGGGCGCGGCGGCGCTCCACCACCGCCTTCAGGAGGCGCTTCCGCTCGCGGCAGAGCGCCACCGGATCACCGCCACCGCCGCCACCGCCGCCGCCGCCGAGCCTGGTGGCGGCGCAGTTCCCCATTGGCTCTCTGGGGTTGGGGTTGGGGCTGCGGAGAGGGGAACGGGAAAACAGTGGGTTTTTTTTTGCCCTTCTTTTTTGGGGTTTTTGAGGGGGAAATGGGTGGTGGTGGTGTGATGGGTTTTAGACTCAAAGGAGGGTTTTAGGGAGGGAGAGAGAGGGAAAGAGAGAGAATAGTGTTGGGTTTTACTCAAGTCAAAAGTGTAAGTGTCGGGATGTTTTATTTGGCAGGTACTGCGGAGAGAGAGAGAGGTAATGGTGTTGGAGAGGGTGCAAATATACTTCCAATGCACCAGGATCTTTCTAAATTGTTATTCACCATTTCTCTCTCTCCACTCCAAACAAATAAAAATAAATAAATACAAATTATATAGTATAAATCTTATTAAATAGTATTTATATTTCACAATTATAATTTAGTTTATTCAGCGTCACACCACTTACAATATAACTCAATTTAATTTAATTTTATACTATTTCTAATATAATTTTGTTTAATTTATTCTCCTATCATATAATAAAATACTGATCAATTTAAGTCAATACATAATCTCTTTATTTTTATTTTATTAATTTAACTTTAAATACTAAAAATCTTACAAAATTATTTAAAATATAAATAGCATTCCTCTATATTATTTACTAGTGATAGTAAATAATTAATATTTATTATCAATTTGTTAGTCTGAATTATTATTATTTTACCTATTATTATTAAATTCCAAACATTCAAGAAATATAAAATTAATATAAAATATTATTTTTTTAGTATAAATAGTTTTTCCGTTACATTTTATTTTAACATCATATTATTAATGCGTGAATATTTAAATATATTAGATCTAGTTTTATAACGTAATGGTTAAATACACTTTAAATTTATATTTTAGAAAATACAAATATTTTAAAACACTTTTAAGTTTCCTTCTCAAATGTTATAAGATTAAGGTGACAACCACCACGGACGCATATACTTCCTCGGCGACAATTGTTAGTGTAATTTTATAATATAAAAAGAAAAAAAATAAAAGTAATTTTGGACACTTATCTTAGTCCTTTTTCCAGTAAGAGGTTTTTAAATCTTGTTGATTTTAATTAAGAGCAATGCTACCTGTACACCCCGAAGGGGTGTACATCATACACCTCCACTATTTTAATGGTGACGATACTTTTTACGGGTCACATCGAGTGACCCATCATCACACCCCCACCCTTAGATGGGTGGGGTGTATGATGTACACCCCGAAAGGGGTGTACACATAGCATTTTCCTTTAATTAATGTGTGAAGTTTTTTTGTATGGTGTAGATTGCAGTTATTATTAGCTCGTTAATTCGTAAATTATTAAAATTTTGAATTAAACGGTGAAAAAAATTCAAAATAAAATATAATTTTTTATAGTTTTAATAATTCGTGAATAGTTCGATGGAGACGAATTATACAATCAAAAATTAGGATAATTTTAATAATTTATGAATAATTTTGCGGACGTGAATAATTCGCGAATAATTCAGCTAAAAATTCGAACAAAATATTTTGATAAAATTTTTACATCTGAAACTCTTCATTTGTTCGCCCTAAATAAAAATTTTTTCCCTCAAAATAAATTTTTACTCATCATCTACTTTATTTTGTAACTCTTTATTTTTATATTTTTATAAATTATAACCGATAGTATAAATTTACAAAAAAAAAAATAAATTAATATAATAGTTAAATTTTTTATTTAGAATTTTTAATTATTTTATATAAATTATATTTAAATAATTGACGAATTTATTTTTTAAATTATATTTTTTAAGAAATTTAAAAATTAAAATATAAATTTTATTATTCGTATTATATCGTACCAAATTTGAGGGGCAGTTAGAAAGGCATGCCTACATCTACACTGAGAGTAGGCAATAATTTTATTTTTTTGCTCTCTCTCCTCCCTACGTATACTCCATAACCCTACTACTATATTCCTATTTCTGTTTCTTCTTTGTGTAGGAACCTGTGCACCAGTGCGTGGTTGAAAGAGAAAAAAATAATAAAAAAAAAACAGAAGAACAAAAAAAGTAGATGGATTTTTTTTATTATATATTATAATCACGGTATATATAATGGAAAATGCTACTTGTACACCCGTAAGGGGTGTACATCTCACATCCCCACCCATCTAAGGGTGGGGGTGTGATGAGTGGTCACTTAATGTGACCCGTAAAAAACATCGACATCATTAAAAGAGTGGAGGTGTAGGATGTACACCCCTTCGGGGTGTACATGTAGCATTACTCATATATAATCATTCTAATAATAAATATTAATATTTTTGTTAGTGATGTTTTTTTAAAATTTTAAAAATACTTATAATTTTATTATAGTAAATTTTGTAAATGACGAAATATCTTTTGTTGAAATGTTAAAAATATTAGGCTAAATTACAAAAAAAATTTTTATAATATTCGGTTTTTTCATTTTGCCTTCATGTCTTTTAAAAGCCTACATTTTATCCCCTCGTAATTATCGAATTGTCTTTAGGATGCAATGGCGTTAACGAATGAGATAAATTGACGAAAATGCCCTTACTTTATATTGGAGGAAAAAGATAATAGAGGAAAGAGAAAGGGATTTAGACTTATTTCTCGTTATTTTTTAAAAGTATTTTGGGTATATCCAATAATATTTTTTAAAAAACTGACGGCTCACTCACGGAATCGTGACGGCGGAGGTAAATGCATATTTCGATAATTACGAGGAAGCAAAAGGCTTTTAAAAGACATGGGGGCAAAGTGAAAAAACAGAATATTACAGAAAAATTTTCTGTAATTTAGCCAAAATATTATTTTCTGAGACTTAAGTTTTGAGAATACAAAATTTATTTTACATAATTTTATATGGTATTAAAGTAGAAAGTTCTGAGTTAAAATTTGGTCGAACTCGTATCATAATTAATATTTTTTTATTTAATTCAAATTCATGTCTAATTTTTAATCATTGTAATTTTAAAATTAATATTAAATTTGATAGATGCTATCAAAAGTCCTTGTTCAAAATTTATATTTATTTTATTTACAGATATTTTGAATGTCTGAATATATCTAATAAATTATATTTTAGTTTAAATAATTTATCGTTAAAATAATAAATTTGGCGAAGGCAGTCTTCAAAATAAGATCATTCGAATATTGAAAACAATTTCAACCTTTTTTTTTTTTTTTTCTTCCTTTTTCAAATATGTGCATGTTGTATCTGTTTTAAGAAAGTGGTGTACAAGATGTACTTAAAGACTCGGTTCAGGTAATAAATTCTCGAGTGAATGTGCATTGGGATATGGTCCAGACGGAGTACATTTGAGGCAACAGTCCCTTCTCGATCTCTAGGGGCCATCAAATCTTAGTCCCTGCTTTTTATCAAAATTCAATGGAAAATGCTATGTGTACACCCTTTTCGGGGTGTACATTATACACTCCATCCATCTAAGGGTGGGGATGTGATGATGGGTCACTTGATGTGACCCGTAAAAAATATCGTCACCATTAAAATGATGAAGATGTATGATGTACACCCCTTCGGGGTGTACATGTAGCATTGCTCAAATTCAATAGGCCCCATGATATATATTCTCCAAAAATTATTTTTAAAATTAAAATAGTTTTCAGGTATTTATATGGTTCATGTTCAAAATATTATAAGATTGATTAGACCAAGTTATAATTAAAATTTATAAATACTATATTTATGTGCTTCACGATAATTAATTGTGTATTTTCGACGGCTCAAATTGTTATGATTAATGGATAGCACTAAAAATCTAAAACACCGAACTCATTTTTCATTTACTGCCCCAAGCAAAAATTTTAAACTCATTCAATTTTTTTGTAAAATATTTAAGTGAAAGTGAAGCAATTGCAAGATTTTAAAATTCATGCTTTAATTCTGTAAATTTTTTATAAAAGTTTAAATTATTAAAAAACGGTGTTCTAATTTTATATATAGGGATAATTGCCTGTGTACCCCTGAAATATGAAGAAATATCTGATTTACCCCTCTTATTTTTTTCTTTCCAATATACCCTTCATACGTTCCACCGTTATTAAAAATACCCCTACCGTTTTCCTTTGTTAAGTTAACTAGTGTTAAACTAGAGTTAAATAATAATCGGAGTTGAAAACTATCAGATATACCTATTTTGCCCGGGTTTAGGGTTTAGGGTTTAAGATTTTTTAGGATTTTAGGGTTTAGGGTTTAGGGTTTTAGGGTTTAGGGTTTTTTAGGGTTCTAGGGTTTAGAGTTTAGGGTTTTAAGGTTTTTTAGGGTTTTAGAATTTTTTAGGGTTTAGGGTTTGGGGTTTCAGGGTTTAGGGTTTAGGGTTTAGGGTTTAGGGTTTAGGGTTTTAGGGTTTAGGGTATATTTGAAAGGGCAAAATAGTAATTACATACAGATAACGGCAGTTCCAAACGATACACTAACAAAGTTTAACTTCAGGGGTATTTTGGAAAGAAGTTGGAACGTAAGAATGGTAGTTTTAATATTAGCCTTCTAAGAGGGGTAAATCTGAAAACAGGAAAATTTTTAAGGGTATGTAGAAAATTGCCCCTTATATATATACGCAACATGTACATGTCTAATTGAGTGCAAAAGTGAAGGGTTATTCGGGCCTAACCGGCCCAAACGATCGGGTCGGGCTCTTGGGCCTTTCAATCTTGTTTTTGTTATGAAATTAGTAAAAGATAATTTATATGGTCTCATTTTAAATTTAATTGCATTTAGATTTTGTTAGCAAATGAGTTTCAAAGAAGGGTTTTGTAACTTAGTGAACCTAGTCCAAGCATAAATATTGATTCAATCCAGGCTCAAACCCTTGGGTGGCTTTGGGTTTGGGTTTGGATTTGGTTTCTTTCCAAATTATATTGGGCTTGATATATACAAATTTCAAATTACATTTTTTTTGCCCTAAAAAAAGAAAAAAACTTCCCATGGGCTTTAGATTTTATGCTTAAGTGCATATTTATTCTGGCCCTAGATACCTATTCACTACAATAATTTTTTTTTTTTTTTTTTTTTTTTTGAGGGAAAATTTACTACAATAAAATTAGATTATATTGACATATTTTTGTGATATTTTTGTACAAGTGTCCTATCTATATTTCATTTATATTCAAAATTAAATTATAAAAATATATTTTTAGAACATATTACAATAATGTGCCGTTATACATTCTAGCGACCGCACATATAGCGACACTAATGATAAGTGTCGGTATTTTTGTCAACGATATTTGTTCTGATTTTAAAAATACTTAAAAATATCGCTATAACATAATTTTGTTATATTGATTAGGCTTTGAATATAAGAAAGATAAAATGAGATTGTGAGCAATAAGTAGAAATTTTGATTTAGCTAAACAAATATTATTGAAACTATATTTTATTAATTAAAATTGTTTAGTATAATGTCTCAACCGGTTTGTATTAATAATTTATTAGGATAAAATTATTGATCCAAATTATTTAAGCTCAATTATTATTATTAATATTTTTATATATTAATTTAAATTTATAATTTTTTTTCTATCATGTGAGATTATTATATTATTATAACTATATTTTTTTTTTATTCATTATTTATTTAGATTTGAAGGCTATCATCTATTTTTTTTTCTTATTTATTTTGAATTTTTTAATCTATTCCATGTGAGATAACTTTTTTATATATATTGTCACATCCTAAGTTATTTTTGATAATTTAGATTAGGATCATGTTACTAAATAAGTTACTGTAATAAATTATAGTTATATGAGTAGATATCTAGTTGTATCATTAGTATTATATATATTAGAAGAACCACTAATGTGAGTATGGTAAATTCTAAAATAATTTAATACATGATATAGAGCAGAATGTTTTGAGTTCGATCTAAATTTTTTTTTAATAAACCCAAATAGTAAATTTAATTAAATATAAAAAATTAAATAACATTAAAATTCTCATACCATTCAATAAATTATTTTAGAATTCACCACACTAACTTCAGTGATTCTTTTATTGTATATAATACTAATGATATATGCATATCTCTACTCATATAATAATATTCAAGTAAAGCCCCTTACAATAATAATATTCAAGTAGGATTTTTATTTATTTATTTTTTTTCTTGTCTCCCCTGTAGAATAGTGGCTCGGCATTATTTTTCTAAAAATTCTAGGCTTGAAAAGCTCCAACAAATACTTGCAAAAACCAAGCGGACAATTGAAGTACTAACTAGCTATACTCTCTTTTTTTTTTCTCTTTTGAGAGAGAGAGAGAGAGAGAGAGGGAGAGAGAGAGAGAGAGAGAGAGAGAGAGAGAGAGAGAGAGAGAGAGAAAAAGATAGTAAGCTATCGGTTTCATTCAAAAGAAAAATAAATTGAGCAACACGAGTGAGACAGCGGGATCTCTAAAAATAAAACAAAAAATAATTAGTTTGTCAGTCCAACTTCGTCCAGAACGTCAGTTCTGTCTTAACCCAACAGGCTGCGGGAAGGAGATCAGTATTCGAATTCTGGAAGATAACTTGATTTCTGATTTTTCAAATTACCTACCAGCTCGCAGCCAAAAAAGTAAAAAATCTGCTCAGCTCTAACGGCCTCTCCCCTCCCGCCCGTCTCTCTCATTCTCTGCGAATGTTATCTACTGAAGCCAGAAAACCACCCTCCCACTCTCTCATTCTGATCACGAACCATGCGTACACACAGCTCATGAGCAAGTGGTCACAAGGTAATATTATTTTTTTAAAAGAAAATTATTTTGGTCCCTAAATTTTACACTATTTTAATTTTTTTAATAATTTAATAATAAATTTTTTTATAATTTTAAAAATGTTGAGAGGTCCATGGCTACTGTGAGCCTTCGCTCAGCTATGTGCCTGGGTATGCCAGTAGAATATATTTTATAAGTTGAAAATATATCAAATTTTCTGCCTCATGACAATAGCCCGAAGAAACTAATAAGTTGAATTGGGTGAGGCCAATAAGTTGAGTGGGACTGCAGTCCATAATAGATATAACGGTAAGACGCTTAATTATAGATCCAAGCCCAATAAGTTGAGTGGGACTGCAGTCCACAATAGACATAACGTAAGAGGCTTAATTATAGATCCAACGTTCAGTTGAGTTGAATTTCTTCGAAATTTGCGGATACGTTTTAAGTAAATTAGTTACGTATTTCTAATAACTCGAGCTCTTGAAATTAATCGTTAGTACTAACGATCCGACATATTGCTCATTCATTTTATATTATTTTGATTTATTTTTATTTTTCCTACTATTTTGATTTTATTTTTTGAAATATCAAAATTCTTATACTGCAATTTAAGTAGAACAGGCATAATTAAGGAGCTTAATATTTCATTATAAAAATAAAATAAAATTATCTCAAGTAACATAAAGTTCTTTATTAATAAGAACACAAGAGTCTCCTAAACTATTTTGCCATTTAAAATGAAAAATGTATATAATTTCTAAAAGTATGTTAAATTATTAAAACAATAGATGGCATTTTAAATAATTTTTTTAACCTAAATATTATAATTTGATTAGATTTATAATTAAATCCTAATTAAATTAAAATTAATATTTAAATTTGATGGAGATAAATTTATTAAAATTTAAATATTAATTAGAGTAGGAATCCAATTAAATTATGATTTGAATATTTTTTGGTATAAACTATAAATATAATATAAATGCTATTATTTGATGGCGGCAATTTTGCCGCACACATATGACATAACTAAGTTGTGCACAAATACATTCAAAAAAAAAAGTTTTCTGAGTTTAAAGAAGACGAGAGAGAAGGGTGACAGATATTCAGAAAAATGACTCGAGTTGAAATTATTCTGTGTAGAAAATTCAAAAAGTCAAGTATAATTTTTTTCTTGGTTAATAAATTTTATTTTATTTATATTTTCTGTTTGATTTTTTTTCTCCTTTATGGTTGTTTTGGTTTCATTTCTTTTGTTGAGAAAACGAATTTATGGTAAAAATATAATTTTTACGTTTTTGTTACGAAATTCCAACAAAAGTCAATATCGGAGTGTGTTACAAATTCACAAAATTTAATACCGTGAGTATCAGATTTTCAGCACCAAACGAAACAAAAATATAAATTTAAATTTAAATTTTTTTACTTTACCATAATATTAAATTTTTCCTAGATATAGAAAATTTGGATCAATACATTTCACACTTTACAACTTGGTACTAATAAAATAAGCGTGACATGCGTGACTGATAAAATGGTTAAGAAGTATGAGACTATCATTTTCTAAATATCATTTTTCATAAATTATTGGTACAAATGTATAGAGACCACCTCAACTATAGGACATTCAGAAATAGACCTCTCAATTATTTTTTTGATTGGTACAAATGTATAGAGGCCACCTCAACTATAGGACATTCAGAAATAGACCTCTCAACTATTTTTTTGATTGAGACTCTTTTAACTTTAAATTTTTTAAATATTAAATTATTTTAGCCAAAAAGTTGAGAACTCTGAAGCCCAAAAAAAAAACATGAGGTGTCTATGTCTAAAATTCCTATAGTTGAGGGGGTCTCCGTACATTTTTCACCCCATTTATGTCCTCACATTTAATTTTCCTGAGTGGTACCACCAACAATGAATCAAAGTTTTTTTTTTTTTCCTTTGAAAATTTTACTTTTAAAAAATCATGATGGGATTAAGTTCTAAGAGTTTAAAAAAAGAGAAGGCCACGTGAATTTGTGCAACACCACATGAGCTTTAAAAAATAATTAAAATCCAAGTGATGTGCTTAATTTATCCCAAATTAAGCCAAAAAATAAAAAGAGAGAAAAAGATGCAATTTGTTTTGAGGGAGTAGAGAGATTTGATTTATCACATATGAATTAATTGACTGTGCTCTTCTTTATCGTTACATTTTACTTTTCATAAATTTTAAAATATTATAAATTAAATTTAATTATATAATTTTTTTAAAAAAATATATTTTATAAAAATTTATTATTTTTATAATACTTTATTAGTAGGCAATGAGCAATGCTATCTGTACACCCCGAAGGGGTGTACATCATACACCTCCACCATTTTAATGGTGGCGATACTTTTTACGGATCACATCAAATGACCCATCATCACACCCCCACCCTTAGATGGGTGGGGTGTATGATGTACACCCCGAAAAGGGTGTACACATAGCATTTTCCGTAGGCAATTCCACAACAAATCAATTTAAAATCACATCACTAATTTATTATTTTAGATGGTAACTACTATATTATTTATGATTTTGATTAGGAAAATACTATATGTACATCCATAAGGGGTGTACATCTCACACCCCCATCTATCTAAAGGTGGGGATGTGATGATGGGTCACTTGATGTGACCCGTAAAAAATATCGCCACCATTAAAATGGTGGAGATGTATGATGTACACCCCTTCGGGGTGTACATGTAGCATTGCTCTTTTGATTAATAGAGAAGCCCCTCTTGGATGAATAGGATGTAGGATGTACACCTATTTATAATTTTTTTTTTTTTGAATAATATTTTGTATAATTTTGATTGATGTGATCTACTATATGATGTATCAATAAATTGATGGAATGTGCATCAAATAAAGAAAAATAAGTTTTCAATATGTGGCCCTAAATTAAGCATCTAAATAAACGGATGAACAAAAAAATATCTTGAACAAAAAATAAAAATAAAATAAATCCATGTAACACTCACACCCATGTTGCTAATTACAAAATATATATATATTTTTTTTTTGTCTACTGGATAACAAAAAAAAATCACATTTATTGAAAATGTGCGGAGATAGCATACTTCAAAATTCTCTCGACACAAAAATAAAACAAAAAATTAAATTTTACGTATAAACATTTAACGAGAATGATAAAATGATATTGAATAAAGAAACACAAAAAATAAGCACACAAATGATAAAATGATAAAGAACAAAAAAAAACACAAAACAAAACAAAAAAAAAATTATATAATTTAACCAATGATATATCAACCTTCGGACATAAAGATTGTAATTAGTTTTGAATACAAAAATTGAAACAAATTAAAAATATAAAATTTCAAAATTTTAAAATAATTAGAAAATAATCACTTTTGTCCATCCAAGTCTCCAGCTTCATTTTAACTATCTATTTTCTTTTAAAAATTCTCCTTAAAATAAAATTTTCATCCCTGATGCTAAAACACAAGATTTGACCAATTTGAAGTGGAATCCAAATTGTCTTTATCCACTGCGCCACCTAATTTTGGAATCTATAGAGAGAAAAGGTTTCAATGTGTCGTATTTCGAAACCAAGTTTCTAATTTCGAAATATTATATATAAAATATAGATATGATACTTGAAAATATAACTTAGCGAACCAAATTACCATATCTTCGTGTTTACGTAGATTATGCCCCAGATTTCGGAGCATCGTTATGAGGTTCGAAACATGCACTTGACATTGAAATCGACTCTGAACATGGCTTCATCTTAATCTAAACTTGGTAAATTTGTAGATTAGGCATCGCAGAGAGTCGTTGTGGGATATGAGGGCGCAAATAAAATTTATCGATAAATTTTTAAATAGTGAACAATTTAATCTAACATTTACATGAGCTTTAGAATTTATTGTTAGAATTTGATTAGATTTGTAGTTGAATTATAGTTAGATTAAAATTAATATTTAAATCGGTTGAAGATAAATTTGTTAAGATTTAAATATTAATTAAAATAAAAATTTATTTAGATTAATATTTGGATAGTTTTTAATATAAGTTATAAATATAGTATATATGCTATTATTTGATGGTGATGGTCATATTAATATGACACGGTGATGGTCATATTCATTTAACCACATCCATATTATCCATATATAGTGGTTACACCCATAGAGATGGTGGAGACTAAGATTTAACCATATCCATATATAGCATGACCAAGGTGTTCTCTATTGTAAAAAAGGAGTCGGTGTAGTTCTTTTCTTGATTAATGAATCTTATTTCATCCGTATATTTTTTGTTTTGATTTTAATTTTCTATGTAGTTGTATTGGTTCCAGTTTGATTGAAGTGACGAATTTATGATAAAAATTTAATTTGACGTTTTTTTATGTGAAATCTCAACAATTATTGGTACCGTAGCGTATCGAGAATTCACAGAATGTGAAACCGGCAATAATTTTACTTTATTATTTTATTTCACCATCAACGCAACAACATATTTTCTAGTCATATAATATATTCATAAAAAAAATTAAAAATTAAATTTTAAAAACGAACTGTTTTGTTTATATTTTTTTAAAAAAAGGGGTGATTTCAAATCTACCCCCACTAAAATAATTTTTTTAAAAAAAACTAGTTTTTTTCTTCTCATTGACTTTTGTTTTAATAAAAATTAAATAATATCTCGGCGTATGCACGTACCCACTAAAAAAATATTAATTTTGTAAGAAAAAGTGCATAAGGTAACTATTGTTGAAGATTTTGCTTTTATTTAGTCACTAGTTTCTATGCCTTGGTTTCGCCCACAACAAAAGTTCAATTAACTAAGGCTAGTTGTACTTGCTTACAAAATCGCTAAACTTAAAGTTTACTCTATATATATATACAATGATCAACGCTATTTTTTAGAGCATCGATCTCTTTCAACACTATCGATCTCACACTATAAATAAGATCCAGTAGCTGAAATCGTGACGCAAAGAGAAAGAGAAAGAGAGAGAGAGAGAGAGAGAGAGAGAGAGAGAGAGAGAGAGAGAGAGAGAGAGAGAGAGAGAGAGAGAGAGAGAGAGAAAGAAGATGGGCGACGGGGGAGGAAGAGGAGAGCATGGACTAGTGGAGGAGCCGCTGCTCGTGGGAGAAGAAGAAGCAGAAGAAGACATGGCGGAGGTGAAGAGTTTGCGGGAGTTCGCGCGGCGGGCGGCGGAGGAGAGCGGGCGGCTTTGGGGGCTGGCGGGGCCGGCGATATTCACGTCGCTGGCGCAGTACTCGCTCGGCGCGGCCACGCAAGTCTTCGCCGGCCACCTCACCACTCTCGAGCTCGACGCCGTCTCCACTGAGAACCAGGTCATCGCCGGCCTCGCCTTCGGCATCATGGTACGTAAACGTCTCGCCTTTTTAATTGGAAAATGCTATGTGTACACCCCTTTCGGGGTGTACATCATACATCTCACTCATCTAAGAATGGAGGTGTGATGATAGGTCACTTGATGTGATCCGTAAAAAATATCGTCACTATTAAAATGATGGAGGTGTATGATATGCACCCCTTCGGAGTGTACATGTAGCATTGCTCTTTTTAATTTGTTCAAAATGATCACATATCAGCTCAGCATTTATTCCTTAATTAATCAAAACTTATCGTGCCCAGTCAACACAATTAATTAAAAAATGAAGTGTGTCTGTGTTGAGACATGTCGGGCTGATCCCGGCTCACTACTACACCCGTATTTGATGGGACACACTAATTTTTTTTATTGGATTTAATAGAAAAACAAGGAAAAGAAGAAGAAAGAAAATGTTTTTGTTTTCTTTCCGCATTGTTTGTTCCCTTTCTTTTCTTTCTGTGGTATTTCAATCTATATATATCCTTACTCAGGAGATAAAATAGAAGAAAAAATATGTAGAAATATTATAAAGTGGGTAAGAAAAAGCATAGTTTCATGAAATAATTTTAATTTATTTTGAGTTATAAAAAACATTTCTGACTTGGCAGAAGGTTGTTGTAAATAAATTAGGGAAATGATACTTGTACATCCCATTTGGGGTGTATATCACACACCCCACCCATCCAATGGGTGAGGTGTGATGATGGGTCAATCGATGTGACCCGTAAAAAATATCGCCACCATTAAAATGGTGGAGGTGTATGATATACACCCCTTCGGAGTGTACATGTAGCATTGCTCAATAAATTATTTAGCTCAAATAAAGATAGTCAAATCATACACATCATATATATATATATATATATATATATATATATATATATATATATATATATATATATATATATATAAAACTAGGTTGCTATATTATTACAAACATTAAAATTTTTGATGCTATTAAATTTTTAATTTTTGAATGAAAAGATGTCTGATTAGAATAATAGTGTGCGTTTGTTTCGGGGCTAGAACATGGAATAAAAGGTTTATCCTCTTTATTGTACCAAACGTATCAAGAATTATTCGGTACAGTAGTTCTAGTACAAGCAGAATAAGCTAGAACAACAGTCCTTACCTATTATTTTATAATTTTTTTTTTTACCAAACTACCCCTCCTCCCCTCCTTTTTCTCTTCCCAATACACTCTCATCATCACAAATCCCTCTCTCTCCTTTCTCTTTTTTCCTTTCCAATACACTATCATCGTCACAAATCCCTCTCTCTCCTCTCTTTCTTTTCCTTCCAAATATACTCTCATCATCACAACCTCTTTATTCTTCTTATTCCTCATTCTCATACCAAACACAAAATCTCTTATCCCTGGAATTGAACCAAACGCTTTTTCGCTCTTGTTCCGTACTTTATACCTATCCCCATAATAGCTAGTTCTGGCTTATCCCGTTACCAAACGATACCCTAGAGTTAGTGGATAGTACAATCCTATCCACTAGTACAATATTATTGGATAGGATTGTACTCTTTAGTTGATTTTCTTTCTCTCTCTCTCTCTCTCTCTCTCTCTCTCTCTATATATATATATATATATATATATATATATATATATATATATATATATATATATATATATATGAGAAGTGCTAGGTGTACACCCCCAAATGGGGTGTACACCCACCCATCCTAGGGTGGGTATTCATCCACTCGTCACTCGATGTGACGAGTGGAATTCACCCACCCCTAGGATGGGGTGGGTGTAAGATGTACACCCCATTTGGGGTGTACATCTAGCATTTTCCTATATATATATATGGTATATATAAGTGTACACCCCCTTAGGGGTGTACATCTTACACCCCACCCATCTTAGGGTGGGGTGAATTTGACTGGTCACATCGAAGTGACCAGTGAAGGATGGCCCACCCTTGGATGGGTGGGTTGTGCATCATACACCCCATTTTGGAGTGTATGGGTAGCATTGCCCCCTAAAGGAAAAGTCTACCTATACACCTATCATCGGGGTGTAAATCCTACATCTGGAAATGAACGCTCCGGATTACTCTTGAGATAAGCAATAAATTCAACTATGATATTTTCACTCCAGTTTTTTTTATATATTTTCCCTCCATTACTTTCCCCTCCACTACTTTCTCCTTGTGTACCGGTATCGGTACATTATGTACCGGCACACAAGTACTCTCTATTTATTTTATTTTTTTTAAAAAAATTATGAATAAAAAATTTAAAAAATTTAGAATTTAAATTAAAAAATTAAATTTAAATTTAAAAACTAAATTTGCACAAAATTAAATTAAAATTTTTCCACAAAGTTAAAATTTAAATTATACTAGTGCCAAGAATGTCCCATGAGAGGAAGATATGATCCGAAAATTAAATATACATTTTTGTAATTTAATAATTGTAAAAGATATTTCAATTTATAATATTTAAATTTTAAAAATATTTAATTTTATTCCAGTTTATATTTTTTTATTTTATTTTATAATAAATTTTGAAACAAATAAAATATAAAAAATATTTAAATTTAAAAGAATACCGGTATTGAAAAAAAAAGGGAGTGAGAATAAAATGTTTAAAATATTAGATCAATCTTGGCCGTCCACGTTCGGGGTGTATGATATACACCCCCGAACGTGGTTGTACCCCTAGCACTTCCCAATAAAAAATGAGCAATGCTACATGTACAGCCCGAAGGGGTGTATATCATACATCTCCATCATTTTAATGGTGGCGATATTTTTTACGGGTCACATCAAGTGACCCATCATCACACCCCCACCCTTAGATGGGTGGGGGTGTGAGATGTACACCATTTACGGGTGTACACATAGCATTTTTCATAAAAAATTGATTTATTCAGACTAAATTAATTTTATTATTTTATATATTAAAATAATTTTGATTATGAATATATTAATTTCTATATAAATAGGCCATGTGGAAAAAGAGAATATAAATGCCCTGGTAATTAGGCTTGATCAGAGAGCATTAAATGCATCACATGCTTTTTTGAAGGAAAATAGGGAGACCCCCTCCACTACACAATTATTATGAAATGTACCCCTCTCTGTTAACCTTTTGAGTAAATTGCTCGTGCTGTCCTCAAACTGTGTCCACATTCCACTTTAATCCTTATACTTTAATTTATTATTAATTTTAGTTCGTACCTTTAAAATTATTATATTGTAATTTGTGAATCTAACTTGAAAATATTTAACGTTTCGAACTTGATTGCAACTTGAAAATATCCAACTTATTTTCAAAATTAATAATTTTAATCACTTATAGGTAAATAAAATTTTAAAAAGGTAATGATTAATGGCTAATAGATCAACAAATTTTAACAAAATATCTAATAAAATAATTACAACAGTTCAATCCTTCAAGTTAAAAAGGCCTTAATTAAAAGTTTAAAGTTGAAAGGGTCATTTCAAATTGTCCTACAGTTGAGATGGTTTCGTACAATTTTACCTAAAAGATATAAAAAAACGAAAATACTATCAAAAACAAACTGATTTTATTACTATTTAATTATTTTTATGCCAAAAATTCTAAATTGACTATCAATATTATTGAACAAAATTTAAAATATTTAAATTATTTAAAAATTAATTTTTATATTTTTTTAATATTATTTTTTTTTATCCACCAAACGAATATAAAAAGGGTTGAAAATAAATATTTTTTAAAAAATAATAATACAAACCGTATAATTAAGTTCTAATATATATATATATATATATTAAATAATTTTTTAAAAAAATTAACTAAAATTTAATTGATTTAATTTTTTTTACATCGTATAAATATCTTATATCTATTATTAAAATTATAATTTTATAATTTTTTTATTATTATGTTAATAACATTAAAAAAAATTTAAAATTAATTTTCTAAATACTTTCAGTAATTCAATTTTTTTTTAAATTATATTTAATAATATTAATTATTAATTTAAAAATTTTAATATAAAAAATAAATCAGAAGGAACGAAATACCTTTGCTCAAGATAGTACATACTTCGAGTGGCCTAGCTTTCACTAATGAATCTGGCAGGTACAGTGAAAGAATTTATATTTTTTAATGCTCTTTAATTAGTTTTACTTTTATTAATTTTATGTTGAGAGATGCTAGGTGTACATGTTGGCTATTTATTTATAGATTAAATAGGTCCAACTTTCTGTCTCGTGATAATAGGTCCAGGAGACTAATAAGTTGAGTTGGATGAGCCCAATAAGTTGAGTGGACTGCGGTCCACAATAGACCTAACGGCAAGAGGCCCAACAATAGACCCAACGTCCAGGTGGGTTGAGTCCGGTCGAGACCCGTGGGCGTTGTATCTGTACACTTTAAGTGAATTGGTTGCGTATTTCTAATAGCTCGAGCTTTTGGAATTAATGGTTAGCGCCAACGATCCAACAAGTGGTATCAGAGTCAGTGGCACGGGTTCGACTCCCACACGAGTCAGTGGCACGGGTTCGATTCCCACACGGTGCAGGTGTTGGGAGGGGGATTGTTGGCTATTTATTTATGGGTTAAATAGGTCCAATTTTCTGCCTCGTGACAATAGGCCCAGGAGACTAATAAGTTGAGTTGGGTGAGCCCAATAAGTTGAGTGGGCCTGCGGTCCACAATAGACCTAACTGCAAGAGGCCCAACAAGCCCAATAAGTTGAGTGGGCCTGCGGTCCACAATAGACCTAACTGCAAGAGGCCCAACAATAGACCCAACGTCCAGGTGGGTTGTGTCACGCCCCGAGTTTAAAAATCAGGTCTGAAATTTTTTTTTTTTTTTTTTAATAAGTCAGAGTTTGCAAAACGGGCGTAACAGACCGCCACACATATAGGGAATCCCCTATCCGAAAGGATAGGGTCTCTCCTATACATGCACGGCTAGGCTAATCCAATCATCCATCAGAGAGCAAGGAATATCTCAACTGCTACAGTACTAATCATCAGGGATAATCCAAACATCATACTATCATCAAACTGAAATAACATAAATGAAAGTCAACTACAGATAATCGGGGATCTCAATCACCGATCTATGTCATCAGGGGGGGACAGCTCTATCGCGACAGGCTCACTGGATCGTCCCGACATCTCACCACCCGACAGACCTGCAACAGTCACCCGAGGGTGTGAGACACACCGGAGTGTATCCCAGTGGGCACGACGAGCCGAGAAGTAGCTAATCGTACCTACTGGGTACTAAAATCTGCGGATAGTAAAAATCATAGGGTAAAGCTGAAAACAACTAAGATCTACTGATAATCAACAAAAATCCACAGATAACTAAATAGGCAGGTAATCAAGGGTAATGAAACCGCAAGTAGTAAATGCTGGAAATCAATAACTGTATAAAATCGAGCAGACAACTGAGTGATCAATAACAGGTCTACTAACAATCAAATAGTAGATACGTAAAACAACTGGCAGGAAGCATAATCATAATACTGTATATAACGAGTATAGAGAATATCAGAATCAATCAGGGTGGTAATCAAGTCTAACTGAAGTAAAGCATGCTAGAACATGGAAGTATAAAAGCTATGCATCAATCACAAGAATATCAAGTACCCAATCATAAGCCACCATATTGGTCCCACAAGACCTCAGGCAAAACTGCCCACCTGGCACCACCTGGTTGACATTCCCTCCACTGAGGGTCACGGGTTGCAACTGCTAACCACTTTACCGGTAAAGAACAAAGCGCACGAGGAGCGACCTCGGATATGTTCGTGAAGTACAACGGTGCGGGCGAATCATAATGATCAATCTCACTGTGACGCCCCACTTCCCAGGGGGTCACCCATCCTAGAACTACTCTAGCTCTAGCACGCTTAACTCTCATGTTCCTCTTGGATCTTGCTACCATCCAAAATGCTATAGCCGGGTTAGAGATTTAGTCCTATTATATCATTTATATAGAGGACTAATCCAAATTCCGGGGGTGTCACATTCTTCCCCCCTTTTAAGCCCTGACGTCCACGTCAGGCTCAAGCACACTCATAAGCACCAGGCGATGTGAGACTCGTCTCGCTAGCCTTAGCCGACCTTGTGAGGAGCTGCACTCCACTCACAACGGTCATTAGCCGGGGAGCCTCGCTCTACCCGCTATATAACCCTGGCTCAGCCGAGACTCATCTCACATTTCCGGCTGGTGAATGGCTCTGATACCAACTGTGACGCCCCACTTCCCATGGGGTCACCCATCCTAGAACTACTCTAGCTCTAGCACGCTTAACTCTCATGTTCCTCTTGGATCTTGCTACCATCCAAAATGCTATAGCCGGGTTAGAGATTTAGTCCTATTATATCATTTATATAGAGGACTAATCCAAATTCCGGGGGTGTCACACTCACGGTCTAGTGACCGGGTAGTCGGCAACATGCCGAGATCCCAACAGGGAATCATCTATCGTGTCGATCAGAATCTATCATACATATCGGAACATCAAGTAGTATCTATCAATCATGCATATCGGAATATCGAATAGTATCCAACAATCAGGATCAATCAATCATGCATATCGGAATATCAACAATAAATCGGCTGACAGGAATCAACAAGTGCCATCAAATCATGCAGATCTATATACTGAAAAAGCTGATGAACAGATATGTATATGGTATGTCTCATGAAGATCAAGGTCTATCAGAAATATAAGAACTGATAAACAGGTACGTAAGATATGTCTCACGTAGATCAAGATCTATCAGGACTAATCATAGGGCATGTCAATACAATCATCAAGGCTAATCTAGATAAAATCAGCAGGTATATATGATGAGTCTAAAAGAATCAATGTCTATCAGGGGATCATGTGATATATATGCAGTCATCATAGGTCGTATCGGTATAATTCGCAGGCTGGTCAAAAAAAAGGGTGTCTGACTGGACTAAAGCAACCAGAGGGCCGAATAGATCACGTCCGGACCGAAGCTAACCCACCTGGATGAAGGCAGATCCACGAACTCCCGCACAGCTACTGGGAGGCTGGTGCTGAGCAACTGGGCCCTGAATAATGAGATCTGGTCAGTAATAGACTCACACAAATCCTTCCCGACGATCCGACAGCAACGAAAAGCTTAAACGGGAGAATATCGCCGATTTATCGATCAAAATCCGATTCCCGGTCAACGAGGACCTACGGAACCCTAACAAGATGCCTAGTAGATTTAAAAACACTATCTAAAGGCAGCTAATATGTCCAACTTACATTTTAGTCCAATATGTTCTTAAATTTGCATAACAACATTAATTTAATTGCCCGTTTCGGCTCGTTCTTGCAATCCGGGGGTCCAACGACGACGCCGTAAGTTCCAGCGCGTCCGTTACGTCGAGACGGAGCCCGTGCTCACAAGGTTGGGCTGGCACGGGGCCCGAGGGCAAAGTTGGCCCATGATCTCTTAGTGTCCAATTATTAGTTATGCAATATCTTAACTTAGACTTGATCCAGTTGGGATCTAACTAAGGCATGTTATCAAGGATTTGTCCAGAAGTGGGGTGCTCACCTGAGACGCGCCGGAGGTGGCCGGAGGAGTCGCCGGAGCAAGGTGGTACTCCTCCAAGGCTCGGACTTGGGCTTTTCTTGGAGCAACTTGGGTTATGCTCTGCACCAGAGGTAAGCACAGGTTAGAGGGGGTCCCCACGGGTGTCTTGGTCCAATCTGGGTCGAGCCCCGGCGGCCGGAGGCGGCGGCGGCCGGAGATGAGCCCGAGAGGGTGACCTCGGGTGCAAGGTTTGGAGCTGAGTTGCAGGGGGTATTCTAGATCAAAATAAATTCATGGGGAGCTTCAGTAGGGTCTGTAGATCTTACCTGGTGGTTGGCCGGAGTCCCGGAGCACCGGGGATCGCCGGAGAGGAGGAAAAGACCGAGCTCGGGTGCAACTCTGCACAGCAAAAGCCCGACGTTAGGGAGGCCATGCAAGATGATGGGAGGGCTCTTCCCGACCACAGAGACTCACCTGGGTTGTTCCCGGTGACAGAGGAGCGCCGGCAAGGCGGCGCCGGAGAAGCTCGGGAAAGCTTCAAGGCCTCCAATGGCGGTTTCCGGCGCGGTGGCTCCGGGCCGGAGCAAGATGGACCCGAAGCTTCGCCTCGGAGCCACAAAGCTTGGTGCAGTGGTGGCCGGCGACGGGAGGCCGCGACGGCGCCGGACGGCGGCTGTCGGCCAAAGTGCCAACTATCCGGTTTCTAGGGCATCACCATTCGGACTCGATCCAAAATGGATGGCGATCAGACTCCGTGGGGACGTTGCAGTCTTCAAGAGGACCCGATTCAACGGTTCTGATCTTGAGGTTGACGGCCGGATGACGGCGGAGCGCGAGATCGGCCTGAACACGATAATTCCGGCGTTGATGGCTTTTGCCGGCGATCGGGACGGCAGTCGTCACTCAGGCTGCCCTCGGAGGGTCGACTCGACGTCAGAAGCATAATGGTAATGCCCAAAAGCTCGAATGAAAAAGAAATCCCAAGAACTTACCTCGTCGGAAAGTTGGGAGAAGGAGGGTGTCTCCCGCGGCGGCGCTCGGCGGCGGTTGACACCGGGGTCGGCTCAGTTCGGTTGCGGGCACGCCGAGGACCTCCTCGAAGCAGTCTGGGACCACCCACAGCTTCTGTAGTGGCCCAAATTCCCATGCAGCGTTCTTCCGATGAATCCACTGTTAGAGCACCTAGAGTTGGTGTATCTGGCCCATGGTGCGTCAATGGGATGCCACAGATGGACTCTGTGTGTTATTATTAGCTGTGTAGGCCTTCGGCTGAGTTTGCCGAAATTTCGGAAAAGAATTAGGCCCAACAGAGGTCGGAAATGGATTCAGCACGGAAAAACGCTTGAAAACGGCTATTTGCTTGTTTATTTCTGAGTCCGGATGCCCAAAAACGGACTCCCGGAAGTTTTTAGTGGAAAATGGTGCATGGGAGGGGCCGTAGACCGCCGGGATGCCACGTGGCGGCCTGTCATTGGCCGGTTCAGGATGCGCGGTCCACAGAGCTGCGCGGCGGGGTGCACAGACCCGGCGCATGGACACGTGGCACCGCCTGATTGGCGGGCGCAAGGCGCGCGGTCTACCGGGTGAGCGCGGCGGTGCATGGACCAATGCGGGGCCACGTGGCAGCCTCCGGTTGGTCGGTGCACGCTGCGCGGTCCACGAAATTCCGCAGTGGAATGCGTGGACCGGATGTAGGGGACACGTGTCACCCTCTGGTTCGCGGGCACACCGTGCGCGGCGCACGGAGTCGGGGCCGGTACCTCGGGGCGCGTGCCCACGACGGGGCCATGCCGCGCGCCCGGCGCGGCCGCCGACCGGTCAGCGGGTCAACCGGGGGGGACACGCGTCGCCCGCTGATTGGCGGGCGCCAACCGCCTCACTGTGCGGGGGCGGGCCACGTGGCAGCCCGTGGGTGGCCCGAACAGCTGTTTGCTGTTCGGCGGGCCACGTGGCGGCGCCTGGTGGATTCGGGCGTGAACAGTGTTGGGCCGGCCCAACACTGTAGCCGCCCGAAAGTACCGAGCGCCCGAAAGTTGGGCCCGAAAGCCCATTGACTTGTCTTTTTGGGCTGATTTCGGGTGAGGCCTATAAATAGGCCCCTTGGGGCTCACTTTAGAGGCTTTTCCCGAGAGCTTTAGCCATTGAGCCCTTCACCAATTTTCTTCCTCTCCCTCTTGTGCATCTTTTGGCAAAGGTTCAAAATTTTTGGAGGCCGCGACGCCGGCGACTTCTACATCGGGGTGCGGAGCGACGATCTACTGTTGGAGGCCCATTTTCGTCGCAGTTTAGTCTGGGAGGTCTACCGGGCTACCCCGACGTTATTTTTGGACGATTTCTGCAGTGACGGTTTCGTAAGAGGTAAATCTACATTTTCCGTGTTGGACACTTTTTCTGGATCCGAGCTTTTCTTGGGGTTCTGGGTACATTTTTAACCCCCTTTGCGACTGTTGGTTGATTTGGACAGCACCTACTTGTCGGATTTTTATCTCCTCATCCGGACATCGGAATTCGACGTTTCAGGACTCTATCGACATCTAATCTTCGCGTGGATCGCCGTCATATTTTTATTGGAATTTTTGGAGGAAGTTTTTCAGGTGAAAATTTCGTGTGAATGGGACTGTTCACCACATATTTTGGGATTTTGGAATTTGTGTGGTTTAAAGTGTAATTTTGGTGTATGTTTGTACCCAGGAGGTTGTGAGCACTTCTACCGTGTTGTTGGCTTGGTGGGATCTGTGATTTGACTGTTTTGGGCTTTCTCAGCTGTACGATTCCGGGCAGTTAGCACTTTCAGGTGGGTGACCTTGCTTCCAAGAACTCTGGACCGTGTACTAATTCTATGTGTGTAGGATCATGCATGTTAGAAATTGGAGTATTAGCATGTGTAAAACTGTATGTTGTATCTTGTATATCAGTTGATGAATCTTTTGATTCCTACACTATGTTAAGTAATGAAATCTTGGAATTTGACCTAGCACCCCTGTCATATGTATCATGTTCAGCCAGTCTGTAGAAAACTCCAACTTGGGCTAGATTTTTATTGCTCTAGACATTCCACATCACGATACTTCATTTCACCTTGGACTTAGCTTTTCCTCGCCCGAGTTGTGGGCCGAGAGGTCGGTTGGTTGTGGGATGCATTTGCACTCGTGTCTGGGGACCGAGTGGAGTTGATAGCAGTCTGTAGATTTGATTTCTTTGGGAGAGTGATAGTGATGGTAAATCTGGGTTCTTGGAAACTGTCAGAGAGACAGTGAGTTTCAGCTGTGTAGATTCCAGCCAGTGAGTGAGTTAGTGATTTGTTTGGTAGTCGATCTTATTGATCGAGGATTGGATCATAGCTTGCATGAGCCACATTTGAGCTTTACAGAGACACTTTACAGTGATACTTATGGGTTACTTTGACTCGAGCGGGTCGCTCCCCTCGAGTGCCACTCCGGAGTAGGCGAGACCGGGTTGTGTACCGGCGTGAGTTTGAGATGTTCTTTAGCGACTTGTTGTTGCATTGGTCCCTCTGGCTGTGCTTTCGTTGGCAGCCACGGACGCCCTACGTAAGTCCGCTCCTCCGGGACGTAACGGCAGTAGGTTGGCGCAGGTTTGACTGGACCCGATGTGGCAGTCAGTTTTGATTGGGTGATCAGGGAGGAGAGTTAGTTGTGGCATTATGTTCTTTCTGTTCCACTGTTGAGCATCTAGATAGAGGCATAGTAGCTGTAGAGTTACTTTTCCCAGCTTTCCCTACTGCACTGCATATGTTACTTTTTGCCTCTGGTAGACTTAGTGGGCAGACCGTCGGGCTTGTTGGCGGCACCCACTGAGAACTACTGTGGGATGTAGTTCTCACACCCGTCGTGGTGTTTTCTCCCCAGGGACTTCTGCTCCGGTTCCTGCAGCTCTTGTTGCTGATCCAGCTCCTTCTGACCGAGGTAAGGGCGTCGCGAGATAGATCCCCTCCTGTCATCTTCAGTGTGTGAGTAGATGTACCCCAGTACCATTTGGTGTGTGTTATGTCGAGTGACTGTTGTAGTGAGGTTTTGAGTTGTACCTTTCTTTCCTGCTTTTCTGAGAGACTCTTGTATTCTGGTGAGATTGGTCTGTATATTTGTGAGTTGTAGTTTATTTTATGTATTTATTCCAGCTTTTCTCTTTCAGCTCTGATATCTGCTAGTGTAGATGTTTCTTTGCAGGTTAGTCGCTACGCCTAGACGGGACTTCCCGTATGGGCGGCGGGTCTGTTGGCGAGCCGGGGTGCAGTTTTGCCCCGGGGCGTGACAGATTAGAGTGGTATCAGAGCCTAGGATGTAGGTCTTGGAGGACTTAGGAACCCTAGGCTTGTGGTGGACCCTAGGATGACTCGCGTGAGAGCCGTGATTTTAGCGAGAGTCCTGATTGGATTTCTAACTCTCCCGAGTGGTTCGGGGTGAGCGATTGACATGTCTTCCTTCGGTGGCAACTATGTTGGCTGCAGACAACATAGTACTTCGGGAAGGGGGACATGCCTTCTGACTTTCGCTAGATTGGGTCGAGAGGTGATTTGGGTTTTGATTGTTTGCTTTGTCCCTCAGGTGGGGATGCCTCCTCGACGCTCGATGGTGACGCGTTCGCAGCCTTCGTCCTCTGAGCCCGAGCAGGAGGACTCGGGGCAGGGACAGCAGAGCGAGGTTTTGGAGCTCCGTGCCCAGGTGGCACAGTTGGCTGAGGCGTCTCGACGCCAGGAGGAGGCTGTGAGTCGGTTGACGCTCTTGTTGGAGCAGAGAGCGCAGCCGGCGGTAGTACCCCCTGAGAGTTCGCCGGTGCCTTCTTCCCCGGTTGTGGCACCCTCGGTTGTGCAGCCTGCACCAGCAGTTCCGGCTGAGCCAGTTTCCAGTAGGCTACCGTCTGGGACGACGAGATCTTTGACTTTGGCAGAGCAGCAGGTTTTGGTGGGTCTTTTGTTGAGGTTTCGCAAGTTTGAATCCACCCCGCTTTTCGGGTATGAGTGCTGAGCCGTGGGCGGCTGAGTCTTGGGTTACAGCTATGGAGCGCCATTTCGAGAGCCTTTTTATTGATGAGAGGTTTCGAGTTCTGTTGGCTACTCATTTTCTGGAGAGCAACGCCGAGGCCTGGTGGCGGCGTGTGCGACCCGCAGGTCCGCCTGGGACCCAGTTTATCTCTTGGGCAGAGTTTCGTGGTATGCTTCTTGGGGTCTTCTTTCCCGAGAGTGTTCGGCAGAGTTTGGAGGAGCAGCTGAGGAGTCTCCACCAGGGAGATAGGCCCGTACACGTGTACATAGCCGATTTCAATCGGCTGTTGGCTTGTATGCCCCACGTGGCCAGAGATGAGACCCGCCGGATCTATATGTTCGAGAGAGGGTTGCGTCGGGACATTTATCAGTTGGTCCGCTCCCGCAGATTACAGACTCTGGAGGCCTCGATGGAGCAGGCACTGTATGTGGAGAGTGTGGTGAGGTCGTGATGGCAGAGGTGGCTCCAGCCCCCGTAGTGACTCCTGGGGCAAAGCGCCCGGCGCAGTTTGAGGAGGGGCAGTCGAGTAGACAGGGACCCCCGAGACCACCCCGTTTCCACTCTCAGGGACGGGGGTATCAGGGGCGGCAGAGATCTGGGGGATCTCGTCAGTTCCAGCAGCAGCAGCAGCAGCGTCGACCACCTCGACAGCAGCAGACTTCGCGGCAGCCGCGCCCTGATCGTTGTGTCATTTGTGGAGGACCGCACCCACCGGCCCCAGTGCCCGCAGAGTCAGGGCCGCTGCTTCCGTTGCGGGCAGACCGGGATCACTTCGCGAGGGCGTGCCCAGGGTAGGTTACCCAGCTCCTTCATCAGCTTCTGCATCCTTCATTTCTCGTCAGTCAGCGGGACCTTCGGCGACCTCCGGTAGGCCAGACTTTGCTTCCTCGTCCTCGCGACAGCCAGAGCGACATCCCCCGGCGCCGAGCGGTCGAGTCTATGCCGCTCAGGTAGAGGATGCTACAGCAGCAGAGCATGTCGTCGCAGGTATTATTTTGATTTCTGCAGTTCGTACTCGTACTCTCTTTGATACCGGTGCATCGCATTCTTTTATCAGTAGAGCATTTGCATCCCTTCATGGTATAGAGGTAGTTTATTTATCGCATGCATTAGAGGTTCAGATACCAGATCATGTCTTGCATGTCGAGGAGTATTATAGGGATTGCCCTGTGCAGTTGGGATCCTGGATTTTGCCGGCAGACTTGCTTGTCTTGCGGCAGCTCCAGGATTTCGACGTCGTGCTAGGTATGGATTGGTTGTTGAGGTACTATGCTGTTATAGACTGCAGTGAGAGGACGGGGACCCTCCGCGAGCCTGGGACAGGAGGAGTTCATCTTCAGAGGCTGCCAGAGCACCTTCTTTGCGATGACTGTTTCTTCCGGCGAGGCTAGCGGATGATTTAGTAGGGGATTGCACCGCTTTCTTAGCGACAATTGTGGAGGTGCCTACGGCCGGCACTGGGACTCGAGGATATTTCTGTTGTCCGCGAGTTCACAGATGTGTTTCCCCCTGAGCTGACGACTATGCCGCCGGAGAGGGAGGTGGAGTTTGTGATTGGTTGGTACCGGGAACCGCACCAATCTCGAAGTCGCCTTATAGGATGGCACCTGCCGAGTTGAGGGAGTTGAAGGCCAGCTTCAGGATCTTATGGATAGGGGCTTTGTCAGCCCTAGTGTTTCTCCGTGGGGAGCGCCAGTTTTATTGTGAAGAAGAAGATGGGTCGCTTCGCTTGTGTGTGGATTATCGGGAGTTGAATAAAGTGGACCATCCGGAACAAGTACCCTCTTCCACGGATAGATGATTTATTTGATCAGTTGGCAGGGAGCCACAGTGTTTTCGAAGATTGATCTTCAGTCAGGTTACCACCAGTTGAGGGTGAGGGCCGGAGGACATCCCTAAGACGGCTTTTCGATCCCGGTATGGGCATTATGAGTTTACGGTTATGCCGTTTGGTTTGACTAATGCCCCAGCTGCATTTATGGATTTGATGAACCGGGTATTTCAGCCGTACTTAGACTTGTTTGTGGTTGTGTTCATTGATGACATCTTGATCTACTCCCGGAGCGATGTGGATCATGAGGAGCACTTGAGGATAGTGCTGCAGCTTCTACGTGAGAAGAAGCTGTATGCCAAGCTTAAGAAGTGCGAGTTTTGGCTTCGGGAGGTTGCATTTTTTGGGCCACTTGGTATCAGCCGCAGGGGGTGGCAGTGACCCGACGAAGATCGATACAGTTCGGGATTGGCCGAGACCGACGACGGTGACGGAGGTCCGGAGCTTTCTGGGCTTGGCAGGCTACTACCGTCGGTTTGTAGAGGGCTTTGCGAAGCTCTCTGCTCCCCTGACCTGTTTGACTAGGAAGGGGATGAGGTCCATTTGGACTGAGCAGTGTCAGCGGAGTTTTGAGGAGCTGAAGAGGAGACTGATTTCAGCACCAGTTCTTACACTGCCAGTGATGGGTGATGGCTACGTGATTTACAGTGACGCCTCGCACAGCGGTTTGGGTTGTGTCTTGATGCAGCATGGGAGGGTAATTGCTTATGCTTCACGGCAACTAAAGGATTATGAGAAGAATTACCCTACTCAGATTTAGAGCTGGCCAGCTGTGGTGTTCGCATTGAAGCTGTGGCGGCATTACCTCTACGGTGAGCATTGTGAGATCTACACGGATCATAAGAGCTTAAAGTATCTGTTTACCTCAAAAGGAGCTGAACCTGAGGCAACGCCGGTGGTTGGAGTTACTGAAGGATTTACGATGTGAGTATCCTCTATCATCCCGGCAAGGCCAATGTGGTAGCAGATGCTTTGAGTCGGAGGTCAGTGCAGAGCTTGAGCATGTTTGGTCACGCAGCAGGCCCCGTTGATGAGCAGTTGAGGCGACTCCAGATTGAGGTTGTATCCCCTGGGGTCTCTGCTAGACTGATGTCTATGGTCTTGCAGCCCACTCTGTTGGACAGGATTAGGGAGACGCAGAGTGAGGACCCCCACTTGGAGAGGATTAGATCACAGATTCAGGCAGATCTTATAGGGGATTTTACAGTGGATAGCTCGGGAGTACTGCGGTACAGGGACCGAGTGTGTGTGCCTTCGGATTCAGAGATCAGAGACCAGATTTTGGGAGAGGCTCATTATACACCTTATACCATTCATCCTGGTGGTACTAAGATGTATAAGGACCTCAAGGCACATTTTGGTGGTCCGGAATGAAGCGGGACGTTGGAAGATTTGTGGCTCACTGTTTAACTTGCCAGCAAGTGAAAGCAGAGCACCGGGTTCCTGCTGGCAAGTTACAAAGTCTTCCAATGCCCGAGTGGAAATGGGACCACATCACCATGGACTTTGTTACAGGGCTGCCGAGGAGCGCAGAGTGGAGCCGACGCGATTTGGGTTATTGTTGATAGACTCACCAAGTCAGCGATTTCTTGCATGTTCAGATGACTTGGTCTTGGAGCGTCTGGCACAGTATATTTGGACGAGATAGTGAGGCTACACGGGATACCCGCGTCGAATTGTTTCAGATCGGGATCCGAGGTTTGTGTCACGATTCTGGGGAGTTTACAGTCGCTTGGGGACCCAGCTCAGATTAGCACTGCATTCCCACCCACAGACTGATGGCCAGTCTGAGCGCACATACAGACCTGAGGATTGCTGAGAGCGTGCGTTATGGATTTTGGAGGGGGGTGGTACCGACACTTATCTTTGTTGAGTTTGCGACAACAACAGCTATAAGGCGAGCATTCAGATGGCTCCGTTTGAGGCGTTGTATGGACGCAAGTGTCGGTCACCCTTGTATTGGAGTGATGTGGGTGAGAGGAAGACTTTGGGACCAGATCTTCTTTTGGAGGCTGAGGAGAAAGTCAGAGTTGTTCGTCGACACATTGAGGTAGCCCAGAGTCGTCAGAGGAGTTATGCAGATACTCGACGGCGAGACCTGGAGTTTCAGATTGGTGACCATGTATTCTTAAAGGTCTCGCCTTCGAAAGGGGTCCGGAGATTTGGAGTGCGTGGGAAGCTTAGTCCCCGTTTTGTTGGACCCTTTGAGGTACTTGAGAGGGTAGGCCCTGTGGCTTTAGAGTTGCTCTTCCTCCACGTTTGGCCGGTGTACACGATGTTTTCATGTCTCAGCCCTGAGGAGATATGTCTTGATCCGTCGCATGTGGTTGACTTCACTCCTTGGAGATCGGTGAGGACCTGGTTTACGAGGAGCGGCCGTTGCGGATTCTTGGCTCGTGAGGTGATGGAATTGCGCAACCGGACCATTCCGTTATGTGAAGATCTTATGGAGCAATCACGATGAGCGAGAGGCTACTTGGGAGCTAGAGCAGAGATGAGATCTGCATACCTTTTCTGTTCGAGACTACTGGTTGAGGTACGCCTGTTCTACCTTACTTCGTTCGAGGACGAAACTTCCTTTTAGTGGGGGAGGATTGTACGTGGCCCAAATTCCCATGCAGCGTTCTTCGAATGAATCCACTGTTAGAGCACCTAGCGTTGGTGTATCTGGCCATGGTGCGTCAATGGGATGCACAGATGGACCCTGTGTGTATTATTAGCTGTGTAGGCCTTCGGCTGAGTTTGCCGAAATTTCGGAAAAGAATTAGGCCAACAGAGGTCGGGAAAGGATTCAGCACGGAAAAAAAAAGCTTGAAAACGGCTATTTGCTTGTTTATTTCTGAGTCCGGATGCCCAAAAACGGACTCCCGGAAGTTTTAGTGGAAATGGTGCATGGGAGGGGCCGTAGACCGCGGGATGCCACGTGGCGGCCTGTCATGGCCGGTTAGGATGCGCGGTCTCACAGCGCTGCGCGGCGGGGTGCACAGACCCGGCGCATGGACACGTTGGCACCCTGATTGGCGGGCGCAAAGGCGCGCGGCCTACCGGGTGTGAGCGCCGGCGGCATGGACCAATTCGGGGCCACGTGGCAGCCTCCGGTTGGTCGGGCACGCTGGGCGCGGTCCACGGAATTCCGCAGTGAATGCGTGGACAGGGTGTTAGGGGACACGTGTCACCCTCTGGTTCGCGGGCGCCACACGTGCGCGGCGCACGGAGTCGGGGCGGTACCTCGAGGCGCGTGCCCACGACGGGGCCATGCCGCGCCCGGCGCGGCCGCGACCCGGTCAGGGGTCAACCGGGGGACACGCGTCGCCCGCGATTGGCGGGCGCCAACCCTCACTGTGCGGGGGCGGCCACGTGCAGCCCGTGGGTGGCCCCGAACAGCGTTTGCTGTTCGCGGGCCACGTGGCGGCGCCTGGTGGATTCGGGCGTGAACAGTGTTGGGCCGGCCCAACACTGTAGCCGCCCGAAAGTACCGAGCGCCCGAAGTGGGCCCGAAAAGCCCATGATTGTTTTTTTGGGTGATTCGGGTGCGGCCTATAAATAGGCCCCTTGGGGCTCACTTTAGAGGCTTTTCCGAGAGCTTAGCCATTGAGCCATCACCAATTTTCTTCCTCTCCCTCTTGTGCATTTGGCAAAGGTTCAGAATTTTTGGAGGCCCCGACGCCGGCGACTATACATCGGGGTGCGGAGCGACGATCTACTGTTGGAGGCCCATTTTCGTGCAGTTTAGTCTGGGAGTCACCGGGTGCCCTGACGTATTTTTTGGACGATTCTGCGTGACGGTTTCGTAAGAGTAACTCTACATTTTCCGTGTTGGACACTTTTTCTGGATCCGAGCTTTTCTTGGGGTTCTGGGTACATTTTAACCCCCTTTGCGACTGTTGGTTGATTTGGACAGCACCTACTTGTCGGATTTTATCTCTATCATCCCGACTCGGAATTCGCCGTTTCAGGAACTCTATCGACATCTACTCTTCGCGAGGATCGCCGTCATATTATTTATTGGAATTTTGGAGGAAGTTGTGCAGGTGAAAATTTCGTGTGAATGGGACTGTTCACCACAGATTTTGGGATTTTGGAATTGTGTGGTTTAAAGTGTAATTTTGGTGTATGTTTGTACACAGGAGGTTGTGAGCACTTCTACGTGTTGTTGGCTTGGTGGGATCTGTGATTTGACTGTTTTGGGCGTTTCTCAGCTACAGATTCCGGGCAGTTAGCAGTTTCAGGTGGGTGGCCTTGCTTCCAAGAACTCTGGACGTGTACTAATTCTATGTGTTAGGATCATGCCTGTTAGAAATGAGTATTAGCATGTGTAAAAAGTTCTATGTTGTATCTTGTATATCAGTTGATGAATCTTTTGATTCCTAACTATGTTAAGTAATGAAATCTTGGAATTGGACCTAGCACGCACTGTCATATGTATCATGTTCAGCCAGTTGTAGAAACTCCAACTTGGGCTAGGTTTTATGCTCTTAGACATTCCACATCACGATACTTCATTTCACCTTGACTTAGCTTTTCCTCGCGAGTGTGGGCCGAGAGGTCGGTTGGTTGGGGATGCTTGCACTCGTGTCCTGGGGACCGAGTGGAGTTGATAGCAGTCTGTAGATTGATTTCGTATGGGAGAGTGATAGTGATGGTAATCTGGGTTCTTGGAAACTGTCAGAGAGACAGGAGTTTCAGTGTGTAGATTCCAGCCAGTGAGGGAGTTAGTGATTTGTTTGGTAGTCGATCTTATTGATCGAGGATTGGATCATAGCCTGCATGAGCCACATTTGAGCTTTACAAGACACTTTACAGTGATACTTATGGGTTACTTTGACTCGAGCGGGTCGCCCCCTCGAGTGCCACTCGGAGTAGGCGAGAAGGGTTGTGTACCGGCGTGAGTTTGAGATGTTCTTAGCGACTTGTCTTTGCAGGGTCCCTTGGCTGTGCTTTCGTTGGCAGCCACGACGCCCTACGTAAGTCCGCATCCTCCGGGACGTAACGGAGTAGTTGGCGCAGGTGACTTGACCCGATGTGGCAGTCAGTTTTGATTGGGTGATCAGGGAGGAGAGTTGTGTTGTGGCATTATGTTACTTTCTGTTCCATGTTGAGCATTAGAGATAGAGGCATAGAGTGTAGGTTACTTTCCCCGCTTTCCCTACTGCACTGCAAGGTTATTTTGCCTCTGGTAGACTTAGTGGGCGACCGTCGTGCTTTTTGGCGGAAACCCACTGAGAACTAATGTGGGGTAGTTCTCAACACCGTCGTGGTGTTTTCGCCCAAGGGACTCTGCTCCGGTTCTGGAGTCTTGTGCTGATCCAGCTCCTTTGACCGAGGTACGGGCGGCGCGAGATAGATCCCATACTGTCAATCTTCAGTGTGTGAGTAGATATAC